>BMAO01025525.1:0-76540 GCA_019973975.1 Trichonephila clavata | reverse complement strand
AATTTGATGTGTTATGTTACTCATTTTTGAAATGACCTTCAGGATTAGAGATATTTTAATTTTTACAAAAACTAGAGCCTTTATCTTAGTTATTATATGAAATTGTTTAAAAAAACAGTGATTATATTAATATAAGGGACTGTAAATTTTGTAATAAACAGCGATTAATAAATCTGAAGGTTAAACACTTTTACTATTATACGGAACATACATAAGAAATTTCAGTTAATTATTTTCAAAACTTTTTGAGCAATCGCTGTCCCCGTTTCAGCATTTTCAAAAAAAAAAAACACACACACGCACACATTTTGAGTAAAACGCTTTTTAGAGTATGACATCTTGCTTAAAGTAATGGCATCTGCTTTTACTAAAACACTTGTAGTTTTTGTTCTAGTGAACGGAAAATAATAAACTTGGTATTTTTATTTATCCAATAAGATAGCCTATAAACTAAAATCATAAAAAAAAATTGTGAATTTTTGGCAAAATTTACAATTTTAGGGTAGTCGAATACCTTAAGCGTTTTTGCGTTAAACATATTTCGCTGTATATATGTTGTCAATTTTCCAGTGACTGATAAACTGACAGAAGATCCATAAAACCGAACTTTTTGGTTCTCACATTCGGCTCCCGATTTGTACTCTAATAAATTAAACATAGCCTTATTAGATTATATTTTTCCTATGATCTTCGAACTTAAAAATTTTCTATTGTGATTTGAATACTTTTAAAACTCTTTTAATCTTCAATCAAATGCAGCTGCTATCAGCATGTACTTTGTGACCTCGTTTATCTGTTAGAATGATCAGAAATCAATAATAAAACGGAAACATAGATAAATGATGAATAATCTCAAAAGTATGCAAATAATTTCTTTTTTATGACATTTTAACTCTTTGAGAAGCTACGTGTGAACTTGAAAACTCGTTTCGAATCACTTGAAGGAAACATTTTAAGTTTTATTTTTATATCATACTTTTTCAACTATTTTTTAAAGATTCTCAGAATATCTAATTGCTAATTTTAGCACTTGGAGCAGTTTAGGAGAAAAAATTTCTTCACCTTAACTCCTCAGTAAAATAGATCATGAGATGAACTATAAAAATAAATGAAATTTGATACGAATATAAATTATTAATATGTCTATTAAAAATATCGCGTGTTTTTATATATCTATATTTATTTTTCATTTTCCTAATTTTAATACAACTTGGTATACGTATATGAAACAACTAAGAAATTATGATTCTGTTTTCTCATAATAGATCCTACGTTATTTTATATGAACAAATTTTTGAAGTATTGTATTATTATATACTAAAACAATTTCAGAATATTAAGTCTGATAATATTTGAGAAGTATTTATGTAAAACAGAATGATGTACTCTGTGGTAGATATGGTAATTGAAATAAATCATATTAATTCACAGTCTACTGGACACGACTGTCTCCTCAAACATCTTTATCGAATTCATGTTGCTCAGGTTCCTTTCTGCATGCTCTGTGATATTTGGGAGGACAGGGATGCTGACCATACTCACCGCTGCCCAGCACTAAAGGGCTCCTCTTTGTGCGATCTTTATTGGCAAGCTAGGGACTTATTGTGTTCATAGACTTTTCTCGCCACGTTTTTATTTCCTTCTTTGATTTGTCTGTTTTTGTTCCTACCCCCTTCTGACGTAGTGGTCTTTTGTAACCCTGGCCATTGGAAATAAAAAAAAAATCACAGTTCGATATAAAAAATGGAAATGAAATCTTTGGGAAATCCTTGCTAAACTTTTACATCATTACTGTTCCACGTTCACCTATTACGTACAATGGGTTAAATTCATGTGATGTCATAATCAGATAATAACTACAATCACTTGTTTCCAGCCAATCAGATCGTGTGTTTCTCTGCTGCCAGCTAGTTTTTAGTTTCTGCTGAAACTTTCTTTTAAAAAGTACATATTTGCCAACAATAATAACGCACATATGTAAATAAAATGCACTTGATTTAAGTATTTTTTAATTTTGAAAAAAACTTTGAACATCTTTATCCAACCATCATATTTGAAATATTTGTCAAAATTTTACAAGTGAACAACAAGTACATGCGTATAATTCCAGTTTTGAATTAATTGAACACGTGATTATATTTATCACGTGTCCGTCATGAATTTAGCCCATTACTGGCATCTACATGCATAGATACAGAAATAACACTGTTTTTATGTTTACCACTTATAGAAGAATGGTGTGCATTAGAAATTATGCACATAAAATATGGCAATAATCGTTTCAAAAACAAGCTAAAAACCATTTTAAGACGGAGACAGACAAAGCGGTGTTCCCAACCTTTTTGAAAACCTAAATGGGCTCAATTCATGTGACGTCATAGTCATATGATAATGATAACCACGCGTTTTTTAGCCAATCAGTTCAAAATCTCATGTTACGTCAAAGTCCCACGATAAAAGCAATCGTGTGTTTCCAGCTAATCAGTTCATACGCTTCGTTGTTGCCAACTTTTGATCTTTTCAGAAACTTTCTCTTACAAAATACAAATTTGTCAACAACAATAATGCACTTAGGTAGGCAAAATGCATTTTATTTAAAAATACATGCATAAAATAAGATTTTTTTTTAAAAATTTTAAAATGTTTTGATGAAATTTTTTTTAAATAACATTTGAATATTTTTACCCAATTATAAAATGTGAAATTTCACCCAAGTTTTACAAATAGAACAACAAGTGCAATTAGTTTGATGTCTGTTTTGAATTCAATGGAGAACACGTGTTTGTCTTTATCACGTGATCGTCATGAATTGAGCCCATAGTATACGACAGCTAAATTAAATTACAATCTATAAATAAAAACACAGTACATTTAGAAATTTTGTAGTACTATAAATGAATAATTTAATTTTTTATATTAGTTGCATAATTTAAGAATTATTAATTACGACACAAAATTATTCAGGAAAACTATGATTCATATACATAAACAAAAAAATGTATTTGTGGCTACTCTGAACAAAAAATCGTGACGTCATACGAACCAAAAAATATGTCCTGAATTACGCGTAATATGTATCATAAATAAAAATTAAACGTCACAACTCTCACCGTTAACAGAGATAGTATTCCTAAAAAATTAAACATTCAGACAATGAAAGGCATAAAACAGTGTTATATTAATATTTCATTACGAGACCATTTCCTATATACATGTTTCTTAGAAATTTAAGACTATTTTATGAATTTATATGGAGGGATACACTACTATCTACCAATAAATAATTGGACACCTATGAGAAGTTTTTCCAAATTCGATAGTCTCAATTTTATACTGTAAATCATTTCTTTTGCTCAAATAAACATAATAAACTAAAAAATAACTAAGAAATAAATATTATACTAAAAATAACCTATAATTGTTAATAACTATATAAACAAGTGCTGCAAGTAACCGCTAACAATATTACTGAAAAAAAATTATACTATAAAAAATAACTAAAATTATTCTTCTTACCTAATTATTAAACTAGGATAATGCAAAAATATAATAATAATAAAATAAATATTAAGAGATACAGTTCACAAGAGCATAAATAATAATAAATAAATATTATGAGATAAAATTAAAATTCAAGAGATAAAGCAAAAATTGTAAACAGCTCAAGTACAGGAATTTCACACACTAAAGCAAAGCACACGGAAATGTTTACCAATAGATCACGTGATTCCAACCTGGTGCCGCTTGTCTGTGAATTCAGTCCATAGTAAACAAGCATGTTTTTTCTTATGTTAAATTTATTTATCAGTGATCCACATTGTATCTTTTTCTGTGTACCTTCTGAGAGCATTTTGGGTACACTTGGAGACAGAATTACCACAGATTGAGAGAAAACTAGTTAAAAAAAGATCGAGAAGAAATAAAAAAAAAAATAATTCATCACCTTCATTTGTTTTCATAAGGATAATTATATGAATTCCTTTTCCCTCAGCTTAATAAGTTTTACCTTTGTAGGAAGAGGCGTAAGTGTTATTGAAACTTGAGGTCTTAGATTACATTATGTGAAATAAACAATTTCGATCAAAACACACATTTTTTTTATTTTATTGAATAGAGCAATATTTTTGACTTTACAAATCTTTATTTTATTTCTACGGTACTTAGAGGTCGAGTGATAATAAATTACTCAAAATTGGAAAAACTGGAAGAAGGTATTAAATCCACCAGAAGGGGGGTGGGGCATTTAAGTTGTTCAAAATCTATTATGGCAAGTCTGATAACTCAAAATGTTACAGATGTATTTCTATGAAACTTTTTAAACCTGATATTTATATTATTTTCTAGGAAATGATATAAAATACTTCTTACTGTACGATTCTTTTTTGAGTTAAGTCAATACAGCTTCATAAATGTTACATTTCTTATAGTATTTATTTGATCAGCTGTAGAAATTTTATATTAAAACAAAACATTAAAATTTTCTTCGAAAATACTTCTAGACAAATGTATGTAGTTTATATTGGTAGTACTTTTATTGATATAAATCTATTAATTTTTTCTCTAACTGCTTTAAAGGATTTTTTTAAAATGGCTAAAATCTCCCTTATAATTGTGACTTTTGAAAAATTTAGGTAACTTATTTTAAATATTAATATTTGTTGGCATTGATCCCTAAAAAGATAATTATAATGTATTAGAATGGTATTTTTTTATGTTCTCTCTAAACGTGTTCGAATACTTGGATGTCTTTTTCATAAAAATGAAGGAAGATATTTTATAAAAAAAATAAAAAAGCCTATCCCTTTCCCCCCTTAGATTGTACGAATTAAATTAAGCCATCATAATTTTCATAAGTTTTATTTAGGCCTGATCCTAACCATTCTTTTTCCTCTCAAACATCATTTCTCCATGTCGATAACCTGGCAACGAACGGTAGAAGTCTGTCATGCCTTTAAAAATGTGTAATTCCGTTTGCAGAGCTCTGTGAACTGTGGCGGGTGAAGACGAACAACTTGCAGGATCGCGGAATCCCGAAGTGACCCCACCTGTAGAGGCTGTCAACCTCGAAACAGACAGGCGAATTAAAAAGGAGAAAACCCAGCTTTTCTTGTCCACCATTAGGAAGCAAGAGATTTTGATTTCATTGCCAAGGATTTCAGAGAGAAGTAACATCATTCGTTTTAGTAGGTCAAACACGAAGCAAAGCGGATCTCGGAGGGTGCAAGGGAGAGTTCTCTTTTTCTTCGTTCGTTTTTCTTTCTTCTTTTTTTATTTCTTTACATTCATTTTATTATTGTTCCTGGATACTTTATGATGGTAATGAATTTAGCTAAATGAGGGTTTTTTTTATGAGTGTGAGCTTTACTCAGATTTAAGTTGTGGAAGATTATGGCTTTGATGACTTAATTATGACTGCGATAGTCTAGAGCAGGCATGTCAAACACGCGGCCCGCCAATACATAGACTGCGGCCCGCGGAGACATTTCACAAAACTATAAATATCAATCTTTAAGGGCTTTTTCATTTTGAAATTTATTTCTGGTAAACCTTTACTTAAAAATTTACAATATATTAACCTATTATCTTTTCTTTTTTTCTAAAAAAAAATCCTATTTAGTAATAAAAGTAGCCTTTGAAAAAAAATTATTTTTTACCTTTTATTACTTTTTTTTTATTTAATTTTACTATGACAAATTAATTTTCATTAAATTCTTAAATGCATTAAAAAATATTATTTGCAATAGATCACACACTACGATTCCTCGTGTGTGCTACCTTTATTTCTCTATGAAGTGTCCAATCAAAGAGAGGCGAATAACGTGACGTCAGAGGAAGTTGAAGATTTATTTTTTAAAATTAAAAACCCCTAAGATGACCAAGACAAAAAGTGCAGTGTTTACTCAATCGTTTGTGAATGAATGTGGATTTTGGGGTTTTTATTCATATTTAACTGAAAAGTCATTTAATAAAAATATGATCTAACTTCAAGAACAGAGTAATAAAACATGAACTGAAGATGAACATCGTAATTTTCGAGAAAAATGGGAACTGCAATATTTCGATGCCCAAAACAAGAATAAAATAGTGTGCCTGATATGTAAAAACTGTAATTCAGTTGCTAAGGAATATAGTTTTAAAAGGCACTATTACACAAATCAGAAAACAAATTATAAATAATATGTTGCGAAACTTTGCAAAGACGAGTTGCCGAAATTGAAATCAAATCTTCAAAAATGAAAATACTGAAAATCGGGTGCGGCTTAGAATCGAAGAGGAAAACATTTTTTGGATGGAATACTTAGAGCAATTACGGGTTCATGCATGTAATTAAAAGTTTATAATACTGATAAAATAACTAATTATATTCCTTTCTTATTAGTTCTCATTTTAAATTTATTTTAATTTCGTAAAAATTGATATCGATAAACCATTTTGCATTATTTTTAATTTTTCACAAAAATTTGTTGAGAATTTGGGGTGCGGCTTAGAATAGATGGCAACTTAGATTCAGGGGGGGGGGAGAAAAGAAATGGTTTCACGTCCAACACAAATAAAGAAATTTTTTTTTAAGTGTAAGTCGAAATTCTTTAACCAGCAGAGGTGATGAAATAGTTGAGAATTATAGTCGAGTCGAGTAATGTATTATGCATAATACATATTTTTGATGAATTTTTTAAAATTTTGATGAAGTGTTTCTTGGAAATGTTGGTTTGTTGTGCAACTGATAATGCACTTACCATGACCAGTATTACTAAGAGTTGCAAGATTAAAAGAAACAAGCAAACATTATGGTAAAAATAATTGTAAACATTTTCAATGTATTATTCCATAGTAAATACTGTTCTTGGGCATTACTTAGATATTGGACATGTTTTAAAATAGTCAACACAATTGTAAACTATATTCGAGCATGTAGACTTTAGCATCGTCGATTTGTTTCATTTCTGGGAAATATAGAATGTGAATTTATCAGTCAACCATATTCTACGAAATTTCAATGGATTTTGAGTCCTAAAGTGTTAAGATGATTTTTTAAGTTGCTGAATGAAATCATTATTTTCTTGGAAGCAAAAAAATATGAATTTGGTGAATTAAAAGATGAACATTGGGTAAAGCCCCTAGCTTTCTCAGTTGATATTACTAGTCAACTTAACTTAAGCTTCGAGGCAAAAATCCTTTTGTTACAATGCTATTTGAAAATAATAAGCTACAAACAAAAATTATTACAAACAGAAAGAGAAAACTTGCCTCACTTTGAAAGCTTTCAAAATCTATTGATCAAATCGCTTAAATTTAAATTTACAGAATATCCTCACCAAATTAAATTGTTAGAAATGGAATTCGGTTGAACATTTTCCGATTTTAAAAATTTTGAATTACCAATTTTGTTTCTTAACTTCACCTCTATCTATCGATATTGAAATTGTCGATGAAATCTATTGTGATTCTTTGCTGAAGCAAAAATGTTTGAAAATTGAAACGCTAGGTTTTTGTACTTATTTCATATGTAGATAGGTTTCTTAAAATGTTATCATTTGTTACGCGTATTATCAGAGGGTATGTTTGGAAATATTTATTTATGCGAGAAACTTTTTCCTTTAATGAAAAATAACGAAAATTCAGAAAAGTCAAGATTAAATGATCAAAATTTATCATCATTTTTTAAAAATCATATCAGCTCAATATGATCGACTAAATTTTGATGATTTGTTTTGAGAAAAAAAAACGATATTAAAAATGTTCTAAAAGGTAATATTAAATTGTATTTCGTATTATAACTCTTATTTTTTTTTTTTTTTTTATAAAACAATCTAAGACAATATAAAACAAATTTAAAAAATAAAATAAAATATTAAACGATTATGTATGCATAATTATAATACATTGAGTTTTATAAATATAGAATATAATCATTCTAAAAATCCTGCTTTATTAATTTTTTGAACATTGAAAAAACATGCGGCTCTCAACTTAATATAAAATAGTCCAGGTGGCCCGTGATATCAAATGAGTTTGACATGCCTGGTCTAGAGGTTATAGTCAAGAATCAGTGACGTAGCGTGCACCCCCGCATTGTGGGGGGGCAGGACTTTAGGGGTCCCAAAGTCTAACCGATGCCAAGTAAGCTTTGACCTGAGGCACAAACCCTAACTTTGCAGGGGGGCTCTAATATTCTCTGTTAAACCACTGTCAAGAACTCCTTACTACGTATCATGAGTTCAATCCCTCACGCCACTGTAGACCTGCCGTGCAGAGGGGCTGATGACGTTAAATCTGTC
Organism: Trichonephila clavata; assembly: GCA_019973975.1. Classification (NCBI taxonomy): domain Eukaryota; kingdom Metazoa; phylum Arthropoda; class Arachnida; order Araneae; family Nephilidae; genus Trichonephila; species Trichonephila clavata. The sequence goes on along the minus strand of BMAO01025525.1, from coordinate 68,261 downwards.
GAGGCTCAAAGTTTTTCCATTGGAATGGTGAGGTAGTTCGGAGAGGGGAATACCAACTCAGGTGTTATCCTCGTCACTTGACCGATGTTCAAAAGTTCGTGGTCCGTCGTCAAAAGCCTTCGTGTTGCTTTTTAGAGTGATTTTTATACACTCATTCACCAACTTGAAAATTTTACTTCATAAAATTGGCGAAGCATTTATGATTAAGAAGGGTTTAGAAGGGTGTTCCCTTAATTTATCATTAAAGCAAAATATATTTTTATATATAATTCTTAATAGCACACCATTTTTTGATGTTTAAAATTAAACAGCGATATTTTATACTAAATTTATAATTTTATTATAGTAATGAGCATATTAATATTCGATTCTTCGATTAACAATGATTTTTTCTTACATTATGTTAGTTAACTTTGAGAAGAATTTGCAACAGTCACCAACTCTATCAATAACCCGACAAGTTGGCAACCCAGATTTCCTATGTGTCGTACGTGCTGAATTGGCAACCAGGTGCATCATTTCATATAATGTCGCCAATAGATTGCTATAATACGCAAGTACCAATTCTTCTTCTTTTTTATGTTTATACATTTTTTTATTTCATGATATTTGAATTTCAAATAATTATTTTGGAATACTTGTGCATAAAAAAATTTTGAGAGCAAGGAACGGATACACAAACAAAAAGTTTTTTACACTGCTTGAATAGACAAGAGTCATGCTTCTACAACGTTTAACAGATATTACAATTGATGTGCATGATAATATTTTGACGGACTGAACTACATTTTTTAAAATCTAAACAAAAATAAAAATTATGAATTGTAAAAAATCTCTCTCAATATTAAATTCTTATTGCACAGTCAAGTTGCCTTCAAATAAAGGCTTAATTTATACATCTATTAAGGAATGGAAATTTTAATGGGACATAAATTTTTTCTTTTAGAGAATGATATTTTAAGTACCATTTGAAAGCACATATTTCTACAATTCATAAATTCGAGATATATGTACCGTCAACTCATTATTTTTCCTAATTTTGTTCATCTTTTTACCTTGAGGATTTTTTATTAAAGCACTTTGAAGCTACACAAGGGCTTTTGATGACAGACCTCGTAATTCTGAGTCATGCTCAAGTCATGAGAACGACACCCCTGAACTGGCACCCCCTCTCCAAATACTCGTTAACAGTCCCTCTGCATCAAGGGTGGGTAGACTTTTCCAGGGTACGGGCTACTTCTAAATTTTTCAAGGTTTTGCGGTCCACCCAGTGGCGTAGGTGTAGTGAGCTAAAAGAAAGTATGCAATACAGTCGGACCTCTATTTCGCGAACTTTTTCCTGGAACCAAGAACATTTTACGATATTCTTCGTAAAATAGCCTCCAAATAGCGAAGTGCATTTTCTATTGAACGAAATTTCTCTTATCAGTTGATTTTTTCCCCACCATATTTTTTTAAAATACCGTATTTACTCGAATCTAAGATGCACTTTTTACCCAATGTTAAGGCAACTGAAAATCGGGTGAGGCTTAGAATCGAAGGGAGGAAATGGAGGGGGTATTTAAAGCAGTTACAGTTTCCTGCATGTATTTAAAAGTTTTAATACTGATAAAATAACTATAATTTTTTTCTCTTATTATTAATTTTCCTTTTAAATTTATTTTAATTTCGTAAAACTAGATATCGATAAACCACATTTTATATTATTTTTCGATTTTCACAAAATCTTGCTGAGAATTTGGAGGCGTGGCTTAGAATCGATGGTGACTTAGATTCGAATAAATATGGTATTTCTAGACCTTCGTATAATGGAATGCTTATTAGGTCTTAGTAAAAGCGGTCACTCCAAAATTTCTTGGCGGTCCACCGGTCGATCGCGATCGATTTAATGCCTACCCCGGCTCTACACCAAGGGTGTCAAACTCAAAGGCTTTGGGTCAAACAAACAAGGTTTAACTTTAGTTGGGACACAAAAAAAAATAATATTCATAGAAAAGTTAGTTTATTTCGAATAATATATTGTAACAGTGGTTCTTAAACTGTGGTCTGCAGACCCCTGGAGGTCCCCAGCACCTTCCTAGGGGTCCGCGAAGGTTTCTCATTTGATGTTAATATTTTCGTCTTTTACATACTTTGAAAGGTCACGTGGGAAAATTCAAAGATGTGCCATCCTAGACTGGATCATTAAATTGCTCCCAATTAAAAAAAAACTCTACTTAAATATATACAGTCGACTCTCGAGGATTCAAACCTTCGATAATTAGAACTATATGCTCAGTATCTAGAATAACTCTTGATATTTCGAACTAAAACAATGTGTTTTGGTACACTCGATATTTCGAAGTAAAATTTGTGGTTAGCCAGACTACAATACGCTATAATTCGAAGTTATCTTATAAAACTCTCGATAATTCGAACACTCACTATCATGTGGAGTCCTGTAGCAAACAGGTTGGATATTATAAGGTTTGCGTCGTGTTGTCTCTGCGTGTCTCCCCTGTAACGTAGCCCCTTTGATGAACAACTGCCTGCTACCCCTTCTTAGTGTTTACAGTTTCCTCAGGCAAAACGACACTTTTATTGTTTTCAATCCTTTTAGGGGACAATAGACCGACTGCACCTGTTGTCAGACATCTACATCTTCCGTTTAACACGTGATCTTGCTACACATGTGTTCAGAAAGGATGGTCCGCTATTGTGAAGAAGAGATGTGTAGGATTGTGTATGAATGTATTGAATGTATCCTTTTAATACAGGACATTTAACTTCTGCAAAATATTTATACTGCATAATATGTACTTTTAAAAATAATTTTATACATTTGTTCAATTGTTATTTTATGACATAGTTTCAAATTTAAATGCGTTAGAAAAAAAATTTCTCTTCGTGTATTTTGGGAATTTTTTTCCCTACCCTCTTAATAATACGAACTCTTGATAATTTGAAGTTTTTCATTGGTCTCTCCAACTTCGAATTATCGAAAGTCGACTGTATTTCGATCAAGAATATTAATAAATTCAGTTTTTTAAAATTATTGGCAACTACACAACCATTACTACAGCGTAACATTATCAAAAAATATATGATAAAAAAAAGTTTACAAAGATTAAGAACTGAAATCACTGCGTGCCAATACGATAACGATTACATTTTATTCACTCAGTCATGTATTGGAAGTCATGGGGGGAGGGGAAGAAGGTCCTCCATGTCAGACTGATACATAAAGGGGGGCTGCTGCATTCCAAAGTTAAAGAACCGATGCATTACAATAAACATAAATAAATAACAAGAACAATTTTTATGTTTACGTCCTGACATTTTGTCGACTCTCTTTTCTGCTACTATCTTTCCTATTTCGGGAGAAATTTTGATATTTTATTATATATTGCTATGTGTGCCGATATACTGACCGGGCCGCAAAAATGTTCGTTGAGGGCCCTCGAGTTTGACACCCCGACTCTACACGGAGAATCTCTAATGCCACCAGGACTTAAACCTAACCCAACGATTAACAACGTTGGCCATGGGTTCGCGACCATGACTTGGCCATCTCTTTACCTTCAAAACAAAAGAAAAGAAGTTCTAAACTCTTTTCCATGTCCGTTGCTATGATCGTTACGTATAATCGATAAAACATTCCATGGCAACTGGAACTCCTAATATTTTCCCTCCAATTGCTATTCTCGTATTGTTAGAAGACCTTCCGTATGAAGAAGAGATGTTTTCCCCATATCATCATACAATGAAGTATTCTTTTATGGCATAACTATGAATTTCGAAGGACGTTGGCCATTCAAATCAAATGGTGTATCGTGGGGTGCAGTACACAATTTGAGTAAAGCCAAAGGAAAATTCCTCAACGTTGGAGATCATTATTTGAAGACACTCAAGGTTAGAATTTTGATCGTACTTTGTTTATTTACATTCATTTTCTTTATTTTTTCCTTTTTGTTAGTAGTAAGCATTTACAATGAATTAAGTTAAAATTTTAAAAAATGTATGCATGATAAGATCGATAGTTGTTTTTAATTGTTAGCACCCAGAATGCTAAGAATATATTTCCTTATTAGAGTTAGAAGATTAAAAAATAAAATATTCACTTTGCGTAAACTTTAATGTATTTTTTGTCCATTAGAGCAACTTTAAAATTATTTAAGAGATGCACTTTGTGGTATTTGAAACAGAAACTTAAATTCTCACAAAAAAGTATAATTTATGTACTGGCTACTGTACTTATAATGTTAAAAATGAAATGTATTATTTATTTTCCATTTTAAAAGGCGGTACTTATACAACAATAGCATAATATTCGTAATTTAGAAAATTAAATTATTTTACTAAAGCTTTATTAAAATAAATCACAAAAATTTCTAAGCTTTTCAGAGAGTATTATATTTTTGTAAAATAGCTAAGATACACATATAACGAAACCTATATGTGTATTTTGACACAAATATTTCAATTCTATGGCGGAACCTTATACGGTATTGCTAATTTTTTATTTTCTTTTAATTGTCATGTTAAATATTAGCTCATTAAAAGAAATGCAAATTTTTTTATTTTCTTTTAATTGTCATGTTAAATATTAGCTCATTAAAGGAAATCGCATTTTTGTTTCTTTGTAGAAGTCTTTAAATATTGGTTATTAATAAAAGTTGTTTACTTTTTCGTTTCGTGAGCAAAATTATAAAGTATTTTCCAATTATTCTTTTTGTTGCCATTCAGTGTCATTCGAAAAAAGGACGAATAAAGTTCAAAGTGTCAGCATATCTTCAACATAAACATATTCCTGGAAAGCAACAGGAAAAAACTGTTTCGCATCAGTGATTTTTAAAGAAAAACTAAACAGCAAAAATTGAATTGATTTAAAATTAAATAGCAGAAAATTTAGGCTAATATTTATTTTTCATATAAGATTTTGCAATGATGAATAGAATTTTTCTTTGATAATTTTTTAAACGAATGTATTTAATCATACCTTTTAAATAATCATTTTTTTAAAATTTCAAACCAAACCTTTTTTTATTAAAGAAATAAAATAAAGTAATTTTGAGTTAGATCCGCTAGGTAAGATGAGTTATTATTATTTTATTTCTTTCATGATTAACATAACTCCTTCTTTTTTGTAATATTCACTAGTAAATTATAAATAAATCTTTATTTTTTTTCTCTTTAGAATTGTAAATACTTTACCAATTTTAAAAGTTGACTATTGCTTTGATGCAATAAATTTGCAAACGATTATAAAATCAAAAATTATTATTTTTCCTTGTAAGCTGTTTTTTCTTCCTGATTTGTTTGGTGTTTATTCATCAAATAATTATTCTTATTTCGTTTTACCTTATGGATCTCAACTATGTTGTTTTTGTATTGTGTCGCCTTTTTTATGCTATTAAGGATCCAAAGGTTAGACAGAATTTTATTAATTGTATTATTCAAGTTAGGAAAATTAAAAAAATGATGGTTTGATAATTTGTTTCATTATATTTCAATAATTTGTAATTCTTTTCCATTTTTTAAAGGAAAATATTATTTTAAAGTATATATAAAAACAGAAAATGTATGTATAATATATCTTTTTAGACTTATGTAATGCCAATTAATTTAAGGAATCTTGTGTTCACGGATATTATTTTACAAAATATTTAGCAGCTATTCAAATACAAACAAAATGCACTTTGTAGTAAGAAAAAATATACAGTGGACCACAAAAGTGTTCGTACACTTGCAATTTTGTATAAAATTTCGACTAATAAACAAATGAATATATTGTAATTTTTTTTATAATATCTGCAACTTGTCCTTAATGGAATGACATAATGAATTTCTTTTTTAAAAATAGAATAACTATTATTTTTAAAAATTAATAATCAAAAAGCTACTGAAATATTACGCCACAAAAGTCTTCGTACACTTAACAAAAATCTACATATAGCTTTAAATATTGTATTTCTTTCTTAATTTAGTACTTAGTAGGATATCTTTTAGTGTTCACAACAACTTTTAAACGTCTTGGTGTAGATTTAATGAGTTTTTGTGTAATTTCTGCATCGATTTTCCTCCGTGCTTCTGTGATTATTGTTTTTACTTCCCATTATGTGTTTACATGTCATGTTTTTTTAAATCAAATACTCAACAAATATACTCTACTGGGCTAAATAAACTGATTGAGGAGGTTTTTTAGAATTTTGAGACAGTTATAGAGACACCAGCGACGTACATTGAGAGCAGTGCGCTTGGCGTCATTATCCTGTTAAAAAATGAAGTCGTCTCCAATATCCAAATTTTGGGCGGAAAATTTAAAATTTCTCTTTAAAATATTTAAATACAGCTCATGATTCTCAATACCATCAAAAGAATACCAAATTACCCACTCCTGAAGCTGATTCACACTCCCACAAAAGAACACCTCCACCTCCATGCTTTAGCATGGAGTTAGGAGTTCTTGTTCAATATAAATTCATAGGATTAAATTACTCATTTTTTTCATTTACAAACTAGTATAGGCCCATCAGAACCAAAAATGTTGAATTTTCTGTCATCCCAATCAATTTGCTGTCAGTTTTGAATTTTCTAAAACTTAATCCCAAGAATTTAGTTTTATCAATGAACCGTGGAGGTGGAAGTGTTCTTGCTTGGGGGTGTAAATCGTCCTCCAAATTAGGTAATTTGGTATTTTTTGATGGTATTGTGAATCATGAGCTCCATTTAAATATTTTAAGGAGAAATTTTAAATTATCCGCCCAAAATTTGGATATAGGATACGACTTCGTTTTTTAACAGGATAATGACGCCAGGAGCCCTGCTGTAAAAGTACGCCACTAGTATCTCTTAGAACTCCCAAAATTCTAAAAAACCTCCTCAATCAGTTTATTTAGTCCAGTAGAACATATTTGGTGAGAATTTGATTTAAAAAAAAAGTAAACATGACATCTAAACACATAATGGGAAGTAAAAACAATAATCACAAAAGCATGGAGGAAAATCGATGCAGAAGTTACACAAAACTCATTAAATCTATACCAAGACGTTTAAAAGTTGTTGCAGACACTAAAAGATATCCTAATAAGTACTAAATTAAGAAAGAAATACAATATTTAAAGCTATATTTAGATTTTTGTTAAGTGTACGAAGACTTTTGTGGCGTAATATTTCAGTAGCTTTTTGATTATTAATTGTCAAAAATAATAGTTATAAATTTTTTTATATGTCATTCCATTAAGAACAAGTTGCACAGATATTATAAAAAATTACAATTCTAATATATTAATTTTTATTAGTCGAAAACATTAAATTTTATAGGAAATTGCAAGTGTACGAACACTTTTGAGGTCCACTGTATATTCAATTTTATAATTCATATATAAAATTTGAATAAATTGATTCTGTAATATGTGTGTGTGTGTTAATATAATTCTTTTCTTCAAAAAGTTCATTTTTTGTTACACTGTTTATTAATTTTCTTGTAAAATATAGAAAGAAACTTTTAAAAAATGAACAACGGATGAAATTTATTCGTATGGTACGTAAATGAATTTAATATTCTCCATATTTTCCCTTCTTTTCCGGATAATTACCTGATATGGTATACAAGCGTCCTGTATTCTATGGAGTAGTCCCCGATTTTAATTCATTATGCTGAATCAGTAGCTTCTCAGTTCTCTTAAAGCGATTGAATCTAAGTTTCATGTAAAAGAATATAATTGTATACTTGATGTTGTAAGCAGACATTTTTTAGAAGCCATTGAAAATATCGAGATAGTTATGGTGGGGAAAGAAACGAAAATTTCCTTTAATTAATAATCTATGATAATACATAAAAATAGGAATCTTAGGGGATATATATATATAATGAAACATAACTCACAGAATTCAGCAATTCAATAGGAAATAAGGAATATAAAAAGTTTCACGGTACAAAGAAATTGTAAAAATACTCATCTTTTGTGTCTGCTACGTAAACAATTACTTCATTTAAAAATATTTATTAAAATCTTTATACTTTCTAATTACATACTAAATATTTTGCAGATAAAAATGACATAAAAACGTTTTTTTTTTAAACTAGCATATGTGTCCCAAATTGGAATTTTGGATAAAAATGTACAATATTTGCATTTTGAAGATTAATAAATACTAGAAATATATAACTGACCTCTTTCCTTTTTATATTTGACGAAGAAATACCATAAATGGCCGCATATTTTTATTTAAAATCTTCAACTTCTCAATAAGTAAATAAAAAATTTCGATACCCTTACATAAAGTAACATTTATTTTATTATTATTTTTTATTTTTTTCATTTCAGAAAAAAAGTAAAAATTATGCAACAGAAACCCCGCACGTGGACAGTCGCTATGACTACATGTTATCTCTGGTCTCATTGGCTAGTGGTCTGTCGAAGGACGACCTCTCAGAAGAGAATGCGCAGGAAAAAAAGGTGCGTGATATGAGGATGAATTTGGATACTTTTTATTCAAGTGAAATAAATTGAAATTCTAGGTCGCGTGATTCTTCGAAGTATTTTGGTTTTTCTTCTTAAGCCTAAAAATGGCGCAACTTTAAATCAAATAAAATTAACAGAATTTGGAATAACTATAGATTTTTCATTTTTGAACATTTTTCTTCATTAATAAAGGAAAATGAATCATTCTTTTAATATTTTTAATTCGAAAATAATTTGGTTTTTAAACTTTGTGTGCGTTTTATATGTAATTTTGAGAAATAATCATTCGTAATACTCTAAAATTACGATTTTCTTACGTTCTTACGAAATAAAAATGTGATATATGACATTTTAAAGTTATAGTATTTTTTATTTAAGTGTATTTAGCTCAAAATGCTTAAATTTAAAACAGTTTTTGCAACGCTATTGTAAAGATACAGCGTATTTTCGAAAGACAGTTATAATTTGTCATAAACTAAATAATTTTACCGATATCATCATATAGAACTGGTTCATTTTCAGATTATTTAACTAATACGTATCAGTCAGTAAAACAGTGTATATTTTTAAACAAATATAATTTTATGCAGTACAATATTAAAAATTCTATTTTATACACAGTTTTGTTTACTATATTTATTCTTAAACTGTATAAAGAAAAAATTTATGACGAGAATCAACAAAATTTTTAAAAAAAAATGAAAATTATCAACCTTAAATTATTTCTAATTGAGATTTAAAACGAAATGTCTTATAATACAAATAAAATTATATTATTGACTTACAGAGAGCTTAAAAATATTCTCATTTCTGTTTCCTAAAGCAATTAACTTAAACACTTCTTCGATGTGTTTTTCACTTTTTGTTATAAAAACAATTTTTCTCTGAACAAATTTTAGAAAAACCCGTCAAATTGTTCCTTTTTTTATAGGTGGATCTAGCAAATAGTTTTTTCACCGATACCAAACTTAGAAGATTATTATTTTTGAGTGCTGATTCAATTCTTGGTGCAGGTAAAAATTTACGAGTATTTCATTGAATAAAATATAGAATTATGTATGTTTTTTTATATAAATTTTCTAATGAATGATTATCTAATATTCTAAAAAATTTACTCTGGCAACTTCTTGATAATAACTTATGGCAATTTTGATCTTCGGAAAAAATCATATGGAAGGATATCTTTTGGAAAAAAATCTATGTAAAATGATTACTTTTGAAACAGTAATTCGTAATATAAATAGGTGTTACCGTTAAAGTATAGAATTGAGTTATTTCATGGAACAACTAGGTATTTCATGAAATAAATAGACAAGTCAGTTAAAGTATATAATAGATGGAAAATTTCATACTTTACCTAGTTATTCTATGAAATAACTAGGTTAATTCTATGAAATACCTAAGGATAGACCATTAACGTGAAAAATAAACAATTTCTAAGATATTTTATAAATTAATTCATCATAAATAGCTAAAATCTCCCGAAAATACATTTTATCTCTTTTGCGGATGACTAATTGATAAATAAGAAGGGAAAGCAGATGATATAATTTATTATATATATATATTATATATATATATATTGCTCATATTTCTAACATTAATTAAACAAAAAGGGGAAAAAAGAATATGTTGCAAAAATAGATTATATTTAAATACATGCTGGGGGAAGAAAAACTGTTGTTTCTTAAAAACATGTGTAAACTTTTTAAAACAAAAGCGTAAGAGAATGTTTAGATTTTATGAGGTACCTTTATTCTACTCTTCATTATTTATTACAGAAAGGATTGCTGTGATGACACTTTGGATTGGACTGCTTATTGTTTTTGAAACAAGCCCACTTTTTACCGTTACTCATTTTTTTATACCAGCATTTTTTAAATCCCTGTCCAGTAGCATAACTTTGAGCTGAAACAACAGATCGAAGCGTTGTGTCAATATTTGGAATTTCTTCAATGGAAATTGATTCTCGCTGACATATACTAAACTGATATCTAGAGTACAGTTGTTTTATTCGGCCATCTCTAGTTCCTAATCGGAAAAATCCTCCCTAAAGCAGCTAGAACCGGTTCAAAGAACGTTCGAGTACCGTATTTGATACTACTTTAACGATCAAGTAATCGTTATTCTATAGAATACCTAGTTAAATCGTAGAATTCAATTATTTTATATACTTTAATTGACTTGTCTAGTTATATCTAGAAATACCTAGTTACTCTATGAAATAACGGATTTCCTACTTTAATGGTAGCATAGGGTTAAAAATACATGTAATCATATTTGAAGAGCTTACGGGAATTCTCGGTGATCATGTGTTAAATTTATGCGACGTCATAGTCACATGATAAATACAATCCCGTGTTTTCAACCAATCCGTTCATGCGTCTCACTGTTGTCAATTCCTGCTTTATTTTAAAGCTTTCTTTTAAAATTTGCACATTTATTAACAATATTTACATGCCCCGTATAATAAAAACAATTAAAAAAAACCTTTTAAAGAATCTTAAAACGTGGAATCCTTACGCAAGTATCAAATTGAAAATTGTGTCTGACTTTACAAATGCAAGTCTAACATCAGCTGCAAATTTTATGGAAAACACGGGATGCCATTTATCATCAGACCATCATGAATTTAGCTCATTGGTTGAAGAGAAACTTTTTAATCTTTCCATTTAAGTTCGAACATTGTCTATTACACCTGAGACATTTTGGTAAAAGAATTTTCTGAAAGTTTTAATTAAAGTACATAACTTGACTTATAGCTTTTCATTTTATTAATAACTTTTCCAGTTATTACTTTTTCATGTATAAAAAACATTCGAACATTAATATAATAATCAGACTGTCTGCTTCTATATCTCAATTGATTGTACGCACAAACCATTTTTAAACAGTAATACATTATAGCATCAAGGTCGAGTCAACCTCTCATTCCCTTCAGTGGGTAGATAACCAAGAATGAGTACCAAGCTTGCATGGGAACTGAACACTGAGGGTTTCGCATCAGACTGGCCACTGGAACGAAACATCTGCACATGTACCCCAGCGCTTAAAGTCACGTAAACTGAGATAGGCACAGTAGGCCTTGGTCCTCAAGGGCTATTGTGCCACTGAATTCAGTTCAGTACATAAAAGTATATTACTAATGTATAATAATTATGATCTAATGCGTGAAAAATATTTTTTTAAAGAATTAAAAGGATTTAATTTTTGTATTTAAAAATAAAACATGTTAAAAAATTTAAAATAATACTTTTAGTTAATCTGTGAATGTCAGTTGTGACATGATTCATTCGAAATTGAGACCAAATATGATGTTAGCTAACTGAGGACAAACAATGCAAGAGTGTGTATAAGCGTATTGAATGTGTTTATTCTTAAATGTTAAGTAATATTTTGAATTCATGATAGATACGTAATTTATGAAAAACAGAACTGAAAATTGTCATACAGTAGAACGTCGTTTATCCGAACATTTATTATCCGGAGCGTCAAATATCCGAACCAAAGTCCGGATCCGTTTTCGAACAGTGCAATGTTCAGCATTTGTTTCCTGTGAGGCCAAAAGGGACGGGAAAAGCCAAGGTGAGGGATATTTGGGAAAATTCAGCTGTGTGGAATATTAAGTCAATTTGTTTCCAAGTGAGGTGGTGTATACGTGCTGTTTTGTTGAGTTTTGTTGATGTAGAAACCTGGATGGCATGCGAGGCAGAAGACAGTGGATTTCAAATGCTAAATAATGACGAGATTGTGACTTCCGTGCAAGAAGAATCCTACCCTGTCGACGATGAAACGGATGAAGACGAGGACAACAGCAACAACGAAAGTAGCAAATGCTGACGCGTTTTTTTGCGTTAGAGACAGCCATGGAGTGGTACGAACAACAATCAGAGTACTGTCCTACTCAACTACTGCTACTCAAGATAATCAGAGACCTTGCATTGAAAAAGTGAAGGTGTACAATGGTACAGCGAAAAATAAGTGATTATTTTCCCCAATCAAGGTAAAATTGTGACATTTTGCACCTATTTTGTTTTCTCTTCAAACACGTTTCCCGCATGTGGTGATTTTCAATATTTGTATAGTGTCCAGTATCATATACTGCATAGATGGCATTCGGTTTTCGGTTATCCGAACAATCGCGTATCCGAACTGTGTCCGGTCCCAATTGATTCGGATAAACGACGTTCTACTGTATATCGAAATGTAATTCAAGTGGAAAAATCATGTTATTTTCAGTTTCTCGAACGACTTCTAATGCTGTCGTATTGCACACTGATGAATCATTCATACTAAAAGGTCTAAGTTCTTTCTTCATTAAAGAAGTATCCAATGAACCGTTACCTCAAAATGTCATCAACTCGGTAAGTACAGATTTTTTTTCACAGTTATCGTAATCCTAATTAAAAAGGTACGCGCGATTTCTTTTCGCATAATACTTAAGCACTCAAACTTCTTTTCATGTATATTTTCCCAGAGTGTTCTATTCTACTCAATAAATGGATCCCCCAGCTTCGTTTTTGGATCTCTGTACCAAACTTGCAAGTTTGTCTACCTCCCAAGACTCAGAAAAGTATGGTGTGATAATTCAAGTGATTTTGAATCATCACTTCCCGCTGCTTATGACAATTTACTGTATTCATTAGAAGCTCTCGGAGACGCCCTTTTAGGTAAATTTACTTTGTTTTCAATCAGTTTAGAATTTAATTAAAATTCTACAATGCATGAAATGTAATTTATTCTCTTTGTCATAAAATTACAGAACAGCCTTGCTCTGTTATGTTTGTAAAATTTTATCTACTTCTTCATAACCTCTACAGCCTTTTGCAGACCAAGGCTGACTCGCTGATCCTCCTCCTCCAATTGATCCTATCAGTCACGACGATCTTCCATCGGTTGATTCCCATTAGTTTCGGATCCTTTTCAACATCGTCTAACCATCGTGTAGGTGGTCGTCCTCTACGTCTGGTCCCTTCAATTTTCGAAAAAGTTACTCTTTTGGCAGGAAAAGCATCGACATATCTGTACAGATGACTCAGCAACCTGATACGTGAGGCTTTTATAGTTCTCACAATGTCAGTCTCGCCATATTTCCTGTAAATTGCATGATTGTAAAGAATTCTTTACTCATTGTTCTCTCGAATAGATCTGTTGTGAATTATGGACCGGGTAGTCTGAGTGGGTAGAGCGTGGTTGACACCACCCTCAGACCCCACGTGGTCTATCTCGATAGAAACCAAATGTAACGGATTCTGTCTCAGTTGAATCTTGAACTTGGCTTCAGCATAACGAATTGTGCTGTTGTTTTACTCGTAATTCTTGGCTTCGGCGTACCAGGTGCCGTTGTTTACTAGGATTTTTATCTCGAATATTAGAATTATTCTATTTATTATTTCAGTCTAATCAGTGTAACTTGATTTCATTTGTTGAAGATTGTTAAGTTTATCGTTGAAAGTTTTGTTACCAATAAATCCAGGAAAAATAAAAATTCTATTATTTATAACACCACACACTCGCACCAGTATTTAAAATGGTGAACTGCATGCGTGTGTTTGCAGACTATTTACCGTCAAGTATTGCTTTTTTGAATTCAAACTTTATTCTAAACCGCTCTCAGTAAATATCAATGTCTTTCTTTTGTTTATATCTTAAACTCTTCCGATAAAATAACACTTCAATTGATTTATTTCCATTCATAATTAAAATTTCGGAAATCCTAAAAAAAACTTTTATCACATAATATCTATTTAAAAAATTATGCTTGCGTTACTACTCTTTTATGTAACCAAGGCATGACTCTACAGCAAAAAAAAATATAATAAATAAAAAAAGAATCTTTTGCGTACTTTAATTATTTATACATTCCTTTAAAGGTTTCTGTGACTGTCAAAAAAATTGTAATAAAAGTTATGCGTACGCTTGGGTTTCATATGATAATTCATTGTTATTAAAATTGTGATTAGTACATTTGAAACAAGATATTAATCATTGGCATGGCCAAGTAATTTTAGCGCGTTTTTCACATGTTGAATTTTACAATAATGCAACTAATGAACTTTTTACTAACAGAAAGTAGTGTGTACTGTACTTAAAAAAAATTTAAAAGTAATTAAATTTAAATATGATTCGGCTCATCTAGGGCACAAATGCGACCCAATGCCGAAAACCCGATGTCAATTGGTTGCTTATTGGCTGAGAAAAAGGTACGACAAAATATGGAACGAAGACGAAGACGAAATTAGCGTCCTAATAGCGCTACGGGAAAAACGCGCTAAAAATAACACACTTGTTAAATAAAATAAGGCAAAATTATTTAAAAATACTTGACTGGTAAATTAGTAATCTAAAACGAAATCAGCGCAAAATTACAATAAAACTCAGTAAATGAAGCCCTAAGTGGGCCCTGTATCAAAAATTTCTTGGGGGCCCCTTTTTAAGCCCCTTTAAAATTCGCTGATTTTTTGTTTCTTTGTGTTGGGGCCAATGTATATTAGGGGCGCCCGTATTATTGATACGGCGGTAGCTCCGCCCCTGAATTGAAGTAATTATGTGTAAGAAAATTACAATTTGTATAGTGTGCAGCGTAATTTTTATGGTGACATTGCAACAAAATTAAACTTTCGAGTGAACTGCAACACACATTTATAACGAAAACTTAAATTAATTTTCAAAAATCGCATGCTTTAAGATGAATTATTTCCTTAAGGTTAAGTATTATCTTGAATATTAATATCCTAAACACACACACACACAATATAATTTTACTAAAGGCTTTTACTCAAACTAGCGTGTCAACCAATTATTTTTAAAAAATAAATGTGAAAGCGAAAAATTTTCACGTGATACTTAAGTAAGCCGTGTACTCCAAACTTGGCGAAGTTAAGGAACCAAACCTGGCTATAACAGTTATATCAATCAAAGTTTTATGGCTACGTATTGAAAAATATTCACTTACTTGTCTTAAGACTTAAATTTAATTTTGATAGTGGCTCATCTTGGAATCACGCGAGGACTGACTCTTCGACGATCATCGGTAGCCTTGGCGGAAGCAACTGCTGCTCAAGATTCGATGCCATCTCAGGAAACTACGAGGGAAGCCGAAAATTTAATCAACGTTTGGAAAGATCAAATAGAACAGGTTATAACCTTCTTTTTAAATATATAATTTCCCTAACAGCTCTTCTTAATTCAAATAATTTCTGCTTTAACATTTTGAATTTCTATCGTAACCGTACTTATGAAGTATTGTCTATGTTACTTGTACTCAGTTATACCTTTTAACTAAGCAGATGATAGTCTTTTTGAAAATAGATAAATAATGAGATTTCGGAGAGTATTCTTATGTACATTTAAATAAAAGTATTATGTCTACCGAAAAGTTCTGCCTGTTTTAAGAATTAAACAAAATAATAATGTTTTCTTACTTTGAATAAAATTTATTTCATAATATAATTCTCATCTTTATTTGTGACTCCTTCAGGCTTGAGGGTAGTTTTTATATCCCCCTTTTAAAAAATGCTTAACTCCTAGAGGCGAAAATTGTGTGTGTGTGTGTGAACCAAAGCTTGTCTAATATCTTTTCTCGTTTTGGGGTTCTTTGCCCTGCAAAAAATTTGTAAGATCGGAAACAGGTTATAATCGAAGGGTGCAAGGTCGGAGGAGTAAGGTGGATGTGGCAGAATTTTCCAGTTTTACTCTGTGAATTTCTGACGAGTCCCAAAAGCATCATTGGCCTGGAGTCATCATGAAGCTGTATGATGTCCTTCCTGTTGACAATCGTCTTTTTTTCCCTTGGAAATTAAAATTCTGAGTTTCTGAATTATTCAACTGCTGGCAATACCTCTTCGAATTTAGCCTTTTGTTCGGTTTCAACAGCTCAGAACGTATGAGTTATCGAATGCCCTTTCATATATACGAAATTCTCTTTTTCAGGCTCAACTTTGGTTTAGAAGGGGTGGGAAAGAGTTTTCCGTTTCACAATATGATCTTTTCCTTGAGATATTTTCGTGGGTAATTCTCTTTTCACCCTCAGTTATCATCCTGTCCAAGAAGGGTACAATCTCCGTGAACCCTTCAGGAAAGAGTAAGATCTCCGCGCAAACAGAGATTGTGCACATGATGACACAATCATTCAAATTCTTCTGGCTTATCTTATGTGTCGCCCATCTCGAATATTTCCGCACCAGTGGCGCACACAAGAGGTCCTTGGGTCCAGACCCCACATAGCCCTTGATTTTTTCCCCGATTGATTATAATCCTGTGTATACAGTACGTAAAATTCAATTAAATATTGGTTATTAATAATTAATTTCATTAATTAATGCTAATTATTTCTTCAATATATTATTTTTTACCGTTTTTTGTTCTCGATAATCGACAGAATCAAAAGAATATGTTGAGCGGCGTATTGGGATATGATACGAGTGAGTGAATGAATATTAGCGTCGCACTGTTCAGCTACACGAGGAGACCTTTTTGACGACAGACCAGTGGCGTAACGTACACCCCGCACTGCGGGGGGGGGCAAAGCTTCTAGGGGGCCCAAAGACTGACTGGCGCCATAACGTAGATTTTCTCAAAATTCGCTTTACATTTTTTAAAATCGAATTTTTAAGCGATTTTCCAATAGGCGACATGACGTCATTCATTACCAAAACTTTCATGCACTCATTAGATATCTTTAATCCTATAGCCAAATCAAAAAGAAATTTTTTTTTCATTTGCTGAAATCCAGGGAACGAGAGATACTTTTCTTTAGTGGGGTTTCTTTTTAAACCTAGATAACTAACAAATAAAACAAAAATCAGATGGAGAATAGAATAAAATGCTAAGAAATAAAAATTCAACCCTGTTATTATTACTGTATACATTACATTAGCTGCAGGGAGAAAAAAAAGACATGATTAACTTTTTAAAAAGCAGCAGAGAAAATTATAGCCGTCTTTAGTCCCCCCCTTCTCCCATGTGTTTCAATTTCATTTAACAAAGTCGTAAATAACGTACATTTGTTATGCTTTTTTCAAGCAGAATAGTACTACGATACTTAGTAAAGCATAGAGAGCATTTTAAATGATTATTTGATTACAGATTTATTAAAAATTCAATCAAATGAAGCATAATGAGAAGAAAGTATAATGGAATGTATCAGTTTTTTATTTCTTTTTTCATGAAATCATTTTTGCTTTCACACTAAGAACTCTCCTTATTAAAAGAGAGAGTTGCAGTATATGCTAGAATATAATCGAACTTTAGGTCAAGCTCCTCCCAGGATTAAAAAATAAAGAATAAGGTAAGTGATACCTTTTTTCTTTCGTAAGAATTTGAAATCGAAAATTATTTTACAGTGTTCGTGTGTTTCTTTGTGTTTAGTTTTATTAAGTTACCTCGTTATATATCGTTAGATTTACCGTTTTAATAAATATTATAAATACTCTCTAAGCTTATACATTATTTACTTCGTTTACTCAGACTCCGGTTGATTTTGTATTCTATTATAAGTTTGATATTAAATATTTTTACGTGATATATAAAGGTACATTATGTTATTGTTTGGCAATCCTTTGTGTGTGTGTGTATATATACACACACTTGCTAGAAAAGAGTGATCTTAAGGACGAATGAGAGAAGATAAACTCTGAAGAAACCACTAGACTTGTTAATTCAATGCCGAAAAGACTTTTCAACACATGGGGCTATCCAACCATTTATTAAATAGCTCATTATCCTTTTTAAATAATTTTTATAGTTACTACTAAAACAGTGAACGCAGACTTTTTCTACTTGATTTTTGTTGGTATCGCTACAAACCTATCCTTATTTTAAAAGCCATGAAAGCAAACCGAGTTTACTTTTGTTATTCTCAAAACTTGGAATAAACTAAATAAAATATAACTTTAAAAAACTTTTCAAATTCTGGTTTTTAAAATTTTGTTGTTTATGTAAGCAGTAGTAGGTGAACGCAGACTTTATCTAGCAAGCATATATATATATATATATTAAGATCCGGCTTGGGGCCCAAGACCTGACCTTGCGGGGGGGGGCAATTATTTTCCGTTACGCCACTGCGACGGACCTCGTAATTTTGAACCGTGGTCAAGTGACGAGGACAACACCTGAGCTGGCACCCCCTCTTCTAACTACTACACCTCGCCAACGGGAGGACGTTTGAGCCCTCGACAGATTTAACGTGCATCGCGCCCCTACACGGCAGGGCTTTAGTGGTACTGGGCTCGAGCTCATGACATGCGAGCCATGATCCGAGACTTTGACCACAAGGCTACCGCGGCCACGGTGTATGATACAATAATGGTGGACTTTGTGACGGATCTATACGGTTCCTTCCACAAACCCCTTGGTGATTTCTTTTGGGCCATCATTCTTTCAACCAACTTTCTCCGAGGACAGGAAACGTGATTATGCAAATTAAGTTTAATATATATATTCTGTATTCGTGAGTTTTGAGAGTTAGTGAAGTGAGAATTGAAGATTAGTGAAGTGAGGATAGCTTGAGTGTGAAGTGAATAGATGAGAAGCGAGCAAACCGGCAGTAGTACGTATACATAAACAGTGTACGACGAGAGAAGTTGGAATATTCGGAAAATGCTTAGTTCCACTATTGGAGAAGTGTTTAAGGCCACGTCTAAAGGAGTAAAGGATTGCAAGAGTTCAGGTACTGTGATCTTTTTTCAAGTAGAAGTTAGAGAGTTAAATTATTAGCGCGCTTCTAAATTAAAACAAGCCTTGTATAAGTTATCGTAAGAATAGATTTACATGATCATATATATATAACCACGCTATTGTCCTCTAAATGATCAAATTTATCTTAATTAGAGTGTTATTTGTGCCTGCGTTGAATATAGAGATAAATAAATGATTGACGTTCATCATGTCGTCTGATCATTTAGTTCTTCTCACACATCTA
The DNA here is from genome assembly GCA_019973975.1 of Trichonephila clavata. Classification (NCBI taxonomy): domain Eukaryota; kingdom Metazoa; phylum Arthropoda; class Arachnida; order Araneae; family Nephilidae; genus Trichonephila; species Trichonephila clavata. Next base: position 48,893 of record BMAO01025525.1, on the reverse strand, counting down.
GCCGGGTCACATGGAATAAGGAATGTAAATTCCTTATAACTTTCGACCCTGAACCCCTGTCTCCTTGAAAAATTCTTGTGTGCACCACTGTTCCACACCAATCCTAGTTTTTGAAAAGGGCTCGAAATGGTTTGTTGAGCTGATTCATAAGGCTTTTCGAACTTGAAATTTTTTGAAACCAAAGCAGACAGAACTAGCCGGTGCACCTAATATCTTAGGGGGGGGGGAGGAGAGGAACTAATGAAAAACAGAATGAATTAAAAGGATACGTTAATATATATTTAATCTTTTCTTGCTATCCTGCATAAACAGTTAGCAGAACAATTAAAATGTAATCTGTATATTTTAATATGCTTTCTGCTCTCATATTATTTTACAACAGCTGGGTCATAAGACAAACGGTCATTTGAGGGCATAAAACCAGTGCGTCCCAAGCTACTATAACATAATTACTGTGATTAAAGTTAGTAGTTTGCTGATTGACCTCGGAATCATTTAAACTCTAATGGTAATAAAAAGGTGAAAACGACAATCCCTATAACCTTGTCGGTCTACAGTCAAATGCTGAAATTTGACACATTTACTATTTTATATCTAATCTACGTAACGACATGGAAAAAACATACAGAGTGAAAATCATTTTACACAAAACTGAAGGGAATGAAATATTTTTTCGTGCTAAAAGAATTTCGTGTTAAGGGATATTGCAAAAAAAAACCCCCATATAAACGAAATTAAGTTTATAAGAGTTTATTTTATTTTGATGTGTGTATGCATGGTGTTTAATAAAAATCAAAGAAAAAAAGCATTTACAAGAACTTAATGAAATTCAATACAAAATTTTAAAGTCTCTTGGAAAACAAAACGTTAATTGAGATTTTGAAAAATAATTTGATATTTCTCTTTGCAATGTCTTTTTCAGCATCAAATCCGATGTCGTCCATTTTGTTTTTCATTTCACCATTAGAATGTGCGTCTAAATAACTGTGCGTACTTTCCATGATATTCCTCATTTCGGATGATTTGGGAACAGGAGCTGCATTATTTATTTCCTCTTCGTCATCGGAATCTGCATCAATGATATTTTTTTGAGCTTTGAAAAAACTCAAAATGTCTTTTTCTTCCATAATTGGGCTGAACACAGATTGTCATCATCTACTGCAATGAATTCTTCTCGCAATACAGTAGGACAGTCCAATACGGCCGGTGTTTTCCGTATTTTGTTCATACCCCCCCCCCCAATCTTTTCGTGTTAAGCGATTTTCGTTTCGTGTTAAGGGGACATAATACAATTTAAGCAAAAATTTTTAATTTAAGGATTTTCAAAATTTTTTTGGTTGCTTCCAGTGTGTGTATATTATGTAAAACAGATTTTGTGCTCAAAATTTCATAAAAAGCTAGCCATTTAATTTTTTAAGGAGAAAACTTAAAATTTGTGACGTGATTTTAAAATGCTACTCCTTATACAAAAGTTGACATTCACGCATGAAATTTGATTTAAAAGCACATCAAACTATGCATAACAAAAGTTGGTATGGGTTTTGCGATAACATGATTGGTATTCGTACAATACTTCTTTTTATGAATGCTTATTGAAAATTCCTTAAAAAATGTAAAAATTCTGAGTTCAATTATTTAAAAAAAAATAAGTATTGCTTTGATTCAAAAAGGCATACCAACTTTTGTTGCATATACTATTAGCTATAGGTAAAAAAAATTTCAAAGCATTAGGCACAATAGAAAAAAAGCCTTAGCATTTTAAATGAAGAAAAACTAGTTATTTTATCTTTCCGAGATAAATAAGTTTAAAGTTTTGATTTGCCATAGGGATGTGAACAAACACGAACGCAAAAGCTATCATAATTCTGTGTTTTTTAAGTTTAGAGCTTTCAAATTTTCTCAGGTTATAGAAAAGTATATAAAAATAATTTAGGTTAAAAAAATTAAATTTGATTTTTTGACCGATTTTTGTCAATTGAATCGTACCGTGTCCCCTTAAGAGAAAAAATGCATGAAAATACAAAGTAGTTTGTCGGGACCGCTGTATTATTTCGTTGTAACCGATATTTAGTCTTAAATGTTTTCGCGTTAAACGTATTTCACTGTATTTTACGTAATACTTCAATAAGAAAGCTTTGTTGAAAATAAAATTGCTATATATTGTTATTTATTTAGCTATTGACTGAGAGTTCCTATTTGCGCAAGGAGTCCGAGCTCCATGGACCTCGGACTGAATTGGAGTACTGGAAGTGTCGCCGAGATTCTTTCGGGTTCCTTGTCCATCAATTTCAGCAAGAACAGAATAAAATGATTCTACAGAGACCTCTGGCATCGTCACCTGAACTTGAAGCGGTAATTTAGTACTTTAAATTATCTTGTTTTAAAAAGGCAGTAAGTTCTCTCAGCTTTGAGAATTATACCATGACAGAACTCCCATATATGTTCAATGTCAGAATTCGCTTATAATAGCTTTTTTTAAAATAATTTCCTGATGTTACCACTGTGACAATTAAACAACCGGATTAGAGTCCTAAAAAATTAGCTTTATTGGAAACAATGTACAAATACCTTTTAATCCTCTTCAACATACTCCCAATCCATATCAATACATAGCTGCACACGAGTTTTCCACCGTTAAAAGCAATGCTGTGGCTCATTTGGTGTCACCATCTTCAGTAAGTCTGCCGTTTTTCAACATCATCAACGGATTGAAAATGTATTCCCTTCAATGCATTTTTCACTTTAAGAAACAGGTAGAAATCTCATGGGATGAGATTTGGTGAGTGTGGTGGATGCTCGAGCACAATAATGTGCCGAGAACTGCTTCACAGAGCGCAATGTGCACCGGGACGTTGTCTTGTTCAAGTTTTTCGGTACCAGTTTTGCGCAAACTTTCACCCATATGCAAATTCTCGGCCAAAATTTTTCTTATTGTCTCGCTGTCAATGTTAGTAACATCTGACATCTGACATCGACCGAACACTCAAACGTCGTTCTTTTCGCACGATTTCATTAATTTTCTTCATGACTCAGGCCGAACATAACGTTTATCATTTTCAAAAGCCTCCCGACCTTCCGAAAATCGTTTGTGCCACTAAAAAATTTGACCGCGTGTCCAACACTTCTTTTAACAATTTAAAATATTAAGTTGGGCGGTGTTTTTTTTTTTATTTCACGAGGAATTTCAAATATCTGCGCAGCTCGATTTTTAAGGTAATCGTGAACGCGCACGGCGCTTCGACACGACAATGTCGTATACAGACAAAGAAAAACCAAACTGTACTAGATAGAGGGATGGAATAACGTGCCACCAGCCCCATAAGGATCAAGGTCAACTATATTCTATTTCCACTCCTTCACACCAAGCCTAACGGCTGCTCAGTCCAAGAATTTAATTGCCACACCTTGTATTTTCAATTTTTTTAATTAATAGAATAATGATTTTTTATTACAGCCAATGCAGCTTTTAAAAAAAAAAACTGTTATTGAAACTAATAAAAATTGTAGAAAGATGCGCTATCTTTGCAAACGGTCTCAGAATTTTGATATTTCTGTATAATCTATTTTACTTTATCACTTTACAATTAGCAATTCTGGGAAAAAATCAATGTTTTTATATGAAATAATTGCAAGATTGTTGCGTCTCTAATTTTTAAATTTAGAATCCCGAAATCGTTCTGTAGTGTATCTTTGTTGAATATTAAACAGATTTCTTCATTATATAAAATAAATTATTATATATTAGTAAAATAAATTATAAAATAAATTCTTATTATTATATAAAATAAAGAATTCTTAAAATTAATTCTTCCCTCTCGTTATTAAATATGTGAACATTTAACGAATTATAGGATTAATAAAATACTGAAAAGGCAGCGTAACCATTGAGAGTCATTATCAATAAAAATAAAATATTGTAATTTTATGCATTGATTCTTTTTTTTTATCCTGATTGATATATTAGAGACTTGGTGAATGGAGAAATGTGTTAAAAATTTTGGTACTTACGTATTACACCGTCGACCAATGAGCCCAATTCATGACGGTCACATGATAAAGACAAACACGTGTTCTCCATTGAATTCAAAACAGACATCAAACTAATTGCATTTGTTGTTCTATTTGTAAAACTTGGGTAAAATTTTAAATTTTATAAATTGGGTAAAAATGTTTAAGCAAATCTGTTCTAAAGATTTTAAAACAAAAAAAACAAAAAAATCTTTTTTTTTATGCATGCAATTTTAAATAAAATGCCTTTTGACTACCTACGTGCATTACTGTTGTTGACAAATTTATATTTTTTAAGAAAAGGTTTCTGAAAAGATTTAAAAAATGGCAACAACGAAGTGCATGAACTGTTTAGCTGGAAACACATGATTGCTTTCATCGTGTGATTATGACGTCATATGAGATTTTGAACTGATTGGCTAAAAACACGTGGTTATCATTATAATGTAACTATGACATCACATGAATTGAGCTCATTCTTCAAATGAACAGACTTCACCAAATGCCACGATATCCCGCCAATAATGAAAAACTGTTCTCTTACGTGTGCAAACACGGTAAGTTTGTTTGCGCGTACGATGACAGCATTTAGCGATGTCTTTTGAATTGGTAATGTTTTTGAATTGGTGAAATTGGTCGAGATGGTATAATATGTTAAATATTAAATTGTCACATACTTTTCAAGCATATTGTGAAACACTAATCTTAGGCATGAAAATATGAGATCATTTCTTTTTTTTTAAATATTTTACAGAATATTTTTCGCGCGTTTTTTCAAAAAGAATTTAATGTAGCTACTCTGCATTCAAATTGCCTCAATATGAAGTTTGCACTTCAAGAACAAGAATATAGAAATATATTGGTTTTTGCTATTTCAAAAACTGATTTTTCACAATGTATGAATTTTGCTATTTTTGTCTCCTTGTCATAAAAATATGTATAATTCTAATTAGAGTTTTAATGAATTATATTAGATTAAAGATTTTTCAATCATGTATAAAATGTATCAAAAATCTTAATTAGTTATTCAATGTGTAATCATTTTAGCTACCAATGGATTTGTCAGTTTTCCTTATGCTGTAATTTACTCCTGCTTTCGCCAATAATAAATTAATTTTAAAAATATATTATACTAATAAAAAACATTTTTTCTTAATGTTTTATTTTATTAATTTATTATTTAATAATCTTTTTCTTCTGTGGATATAACTGTTCTTAGCAAAACTTTTTCTTAACAGTTAAATACGTCGTGGTTTAAAATCGTGAAGATGGATGACGTGTAAATTTTGCCTATTTCATAATCTGTTCATGAATTGTGCACTTATTGAAACAATTTTACTCTGTTTTTATTCTAAGACATGGATGGCTCTTGACAATCGCGTCAGGAGTTCTTGGCGAGAAGCGAAAGAATGTACCGCTTTCCTTGAATGCTTGGAGAGATATTGTCAGCCTCTCTATAGTTGTAATCCGGTAAGTTTTCTTCTACTTTGCAGATCTTTCTTTTACTTAATTGAATCTAATAGAATACGTTTACAAGTTTGACGGTGAGAAGTATTTAAATAAATCGAGTTTTCATTATTTTTATAAGTTTTTTTTGTAATTTTCCCTGCAGGAAACTATTTCTAAGAGTCTTCCAGGATTGATTCGAACACTTTTCACAATCAACACGGTTTCTCTTTATTACAATTCGACGGAGAGGATGACGGCTGTTCTCACAAAAGTAAGGAGAAATATTTATTAATTTGAATAAATTTGCAGGCTTTAAGCGAAAATATTAAGAAGATCAATCCTTTTATAAATGTTGATCAAATCAATTATATTGTTCAAAATTATGTTGAATGCAGTTATTTAACAACCTCTTTTGATGGTAAAAGAATGTAAAATTTAAATTTGAATTTTCAGTGCTGTAATATTAAAACTCCAGATGATTAAACGAACAGAAGTAACTATTTTTTAAGTACTATACTTTAACTATATTTATAGAACAACAAATAAATACATTTGAGTAGTTTAATAGATAAAAGAAAATTATATTTCTCTGCTCAAGGATATTAAAAATATTAAAATTTTGTATAAATAATATAACTTAAGGTATGCGACTACTTGCAACAACTTAAAAAAAATGGAGGTATGGGGAATTTTTTTTTTGTTGTGGTTTTTAGATTTGTTTAGTACATTTTGAGAAAAAATATGCTAAAATTAAGAATTGAAAAAGAAATTATTATTACTAAAATGGGGAAAAATGGGGAAAAATTGACAAAAAATAACATAAACGCTGCAAGTTCTGTACCAAAAGTTTTCAACAAATTTTCAATTCTGATGTGTTGCTATGTAATTCATTTTTAAAATGAACTTCAGGATAAGAGATATTTTAATTTTTACAAAAACTAGAGCACTTTACCTTAGTGAGTAGATGTCATTGCTTAAAACAACAGTGATTATATTAACATAAGGGACTGTAAATTTTGTAAGAAAACGGTAATTGATAAATCTCAAGTTTAAAAGATTTCTACTGTTATACAGAACATACACAAAGAATTTTCGTTAATTATTTCAAAACTTTTTAGCAATCGTTGTTGAGCATTTAAAAAAAACCACACATTTCGAGTATAAAACGCGTTTTAAAGTATGACATCTTGCTTATAGTAATGGCATCTGCCTTTACTAAAACACTTGTAGTTTCTGTTCTAGTGAACGGAAAATAATAAACTTGGTATTTTTATAAAGGTAATAAGATGTCAATTTTTGGCAAAATTCACAATTTTAGGGTAGTCGGATACTTTAAAAAAGCAGATATAATGGGCGAGAGTTAAAGTTCGAGGTACATTTAATTCCCTTGTTTTTGATATTCAGCCTGCAGATCCGCCATGTACAGATGCTGATGCACATTAAATCTTTCGAGGCTCAGAGTCGCTACGTTATAATGGTGTAGAACAAGGATGTCAAACTCGTGGCCCTCAACGAACATATTTGAGGCCCGGGAAGTATATCGGCAGACAATAATATATAAATTTTTTCCCCCAAATAGGAAAGGTAGTAGCAGAGAAGAGATGTCAAGTGTCAGGACAATAACATCAAATGGACTAAATTCATGACGGTCACATGATAATATAAACACGTGTTCTACATCGAATTCAAAACGGACAATAAACTAGCTCGTACATTTTATTCTATTTGTAAAACTTAGGTAACATTTCAAATTGCATAATTGGGTTAAGATGCTCAAGAGTTATAAATAGAAATTTCTGCAAAAATATTTTAAAATTAAAGAAAAAAAAGTCTTGTTTTATGCATGTACTTTTAAATAAAGTGACAAATATTAATTTTTTTAAAAAAAAGTCTCTGTAAAAAGCGTCATTTGGCAACAACAAAGTGCATGAACTGATTTGTTGAAAATAGATAATTGCATTTATCGTGACTATGACGTCACATGTGTTTTTTAACTTGATTGGCTAAAAATCTGGCCCACGTTAGCCTTTGAGTTTGACACTTTTGGTGGAGAAGTTTGAAGAGTTGGACGCCATTTCCACGGTATCATTATCGTCACTTGAATATGGTTCAAAATTATGAGGTCCGTCGCCAGGAGCCCTAGTGTTGTTACTCAGTGCAATGAACATAATTATCTGTAATCAAATTTTAACTATGTTAGAATTATTTGTTTTAATTGGCATCGGGGTATTGAAACGAAAACTTATATTTCCTCTTTTGTTATGAAAATGTATGACTTTTTTTATGAGAAAGTGATGTTTAATTGTTATTAAAAAAGTGTTTTCGAAATGTAGCGTCAAGCTTTCATTACGAAATTATTTGGCTAGTACGAATTATCAAATTAGTATATTTTCGGAAAAAATATATTGGGTATATTTCAATTTCTGATTAACTTATTTTCACAGATAACAAACCAAATGATCAATTCGTGTAAAAGATATCTTTCATGCAATGGAACCAAGAGCGTCTGGGAGCAACCAGAAGACGTTGTCAAAAGAAAGATATCGGCCTGTATTGAACTGAATGAGGAATATCAAATTTGCTTTCAACGAGTGAAGGACGAAACAGAAGTGCCCCAAACTAGAGAGTTCCATTTTTGTGAAGTATTCGTTTTTGGAAAATTCGATGCTTTTTGCAACAGACTGAAGAAACTGCTCAAACTTTTTGACTGCGTCCAAATACATGATAATATTATCAGTTACCAGCAAGAAGGTAAGTTTAAGGGGACAAATTACCTTAAAAATGACCGAAATATCAATTTTTTAAATCTTATTTACACGACTTCTAAATATGTATACAAAATTTCGTACCTCTAGCTACATTGTTTAGGTAGTCATTTAACTTTTTAAACAACATGTCGAAGCAAAAATCGAAACTAGAGCACGTGATGTTTGCATTTAGCTCTTTCATTTACTTTGCTGACCATTAAAAGTTTAAATGGCTTTTTCGGGCTTTTATTTTTCACGATATTCATGTATTTGCAATATTAAGGCTTTTTTATATTCATTGCAGAGTTTTGAAACTGGTTCTGGTTGTTTTGTATAATAGGCTTGATGATTCTGTATATGGAATAAAGATTTAAGTGAACAGTTATTTCTTAAAAAAATCACGAAAGATATATTTTTTTTTGCTGTTTTTATAGTCTTTGACATGAAAAATATTGAGAACCAAATTTTGAAAACTAACATTCGTAATACCAATCCCAAGCACAGAATTGTGAGGAACACTTCTAAGAATATAAGGAAAAAAAAATGTTCAAAAATATTAAAAATTTGTAATAGTTAAAATTTTAAAATAATGAAATATTTTTTTAAAGAAATTTTAATTTAAAACAGTTGCTTATTTAAAAATGGTAATTTTCTTCAAAAATTTATATTTCATGTGTGTTAAAATAGGGTATTTATAAACATTTTCACATAAATATGTAAATAAAAAAAATGTGCGCAGGGTACCGTTTACCCTTAAGAAAGTAAAATTTTTTAAAGCACTTTCATTCAAATTCGAAATCCAGTAAAAATACTAACAAGAATTTTGTGATATTCGAAAACGAAAAATTTCTAGCTTTGATATTGGAAAACTTTACTTTTTATATCACATTCATATTCTTTAAAACCCTTAATAATATTCATAACTTTACTTAGTGGTGCAACAGCCATGAGGGTCAAGCCTACTGTGCCCATATCAGTATACGTGACCATGGACCCTGAGGTGCACGAGCAAATGTTCCCAGGGACGTCTTAAGACTCTTCGAGACCCTGGGCCCCTATGCAAAAGTAGGCCCTACCTGAGATCTTTAAAAGTAGACAGAAGATTGTCAAATACTCGTTCAAACGATAATTTGAAACAAATGAATGTGCATGACTCACAATCTCAAAAACCTAGGCACAAACCGGCTAGACCGATGGCCGCATTTCAACTACATGAGTTAAATGATTGTTTATGATATTAGGTGTAGGCCTAAACATGGACAACGGTCAGGACATAACAATGCAGTCTTACCAACTTTTACTAGTTGACATGCATTTTGAAATTCCCTGTTTTTCAGAGAATATGAACAGGCATAATAATTAAGCATTAAAATTATCCGGATCATGATCTTATTAAGACAGAGTCGGTTCGAAACGAGGCCCCCACCGAGGGTGAGGCCCTGGGCCTGGGCCCAGTTGGCCTATGCCTTAAGACATCCCTGGATGTTCCATTAAAATATTCATAGTCAATCTAATTATAATTTTTTCCAACAAATTTTCGTAACTGATTAGAAATCACTGTCTTTGATTTGTCTTATGATACTTAGTATTTAACAGCTTCACTTGTAAACAGAAACTGACGCAGGAACTGTACATCATTTTCGCAACTTGCTCGAACAAAGTCCGGAAAGCAAAATATGTTTATATGATGCATACTTCCTATGGAGATAACCATTGCACCAATAAAAAATTCGTTAAAAGTCCCTTCCTTACACTATTGCATTATCTTATAACACTGGATTTTTTTTTTATTCATTTCATCTAATACATTCAAATACTTCTCAGTTTTGGATGAGCTTCCGTATTCTCTCGAAGATTCGATAAACAAAATGAAGAGTAAAGATTACGATTTTCTTGACCATAAAGATCTTCATTTCGATGAGGATTTTGCAGAAGTTATGAAAGTATTTGAAGAAATCCAGGTACGTAAAAACTACATTTTTTCAACATTTTACAAACTTTACTCCTGTTTATATTTATGTCTAATACACACACACAAAGTTTATTCAAAGTGAAAAAATAAATCTTTAATTTCTTTACTTCTTTTCAACAGAAAAGTATAACCACTGCTTTTGATGAAGAGTTTGCTGCCATAAAATCCACCATTTTATCCCTAAAATTCCTCGAGAAATTAGCGTTACTGCACTTACCAGGCGCTAACATGAATGAAAAATATTTCCAAGTCCTTAGAGAATATAAACGAGAGTTGGAAGATATCGGGCAACTTTTCAAGAAGCAAAAGCAAGATCCACCTTTGCCAAGAAATTATCCTCCAGTTGCTGGTATGACTGTATATATATATAATTCTATTTAGGTAAATTTATAGATGAATCGAATTTTTTTTATTTTAGGCCTCTTGATGTACATAAAGTGCAGAGCAAATAATCAGTTAAAACCTTTATTTGCTGAATTTATTAAAAATTTCAAAAATTTGTAAGAAGTTTCTAAATATTTAATTTAAATGCAATTAAACACCCCATAGCACAATTTTCTGCCATCCAACAATTTGAAAACGAACTTCATAAAAGTGGACTTCAAAGTCCCAACTAGTCTCAAAGGGTTTAAATTCATACAGTACCATGAGAGAAAACTAACGGAAATTTTACATCTCTTTTTTTAAAAAAAGGGATAAAATGCATAATTACCATTTAGATCAGGAGTGCCAAACTCAAATGCTAACTTGGGCCAAACAAACAAAGCTTAAATTTAGGTGGGCTGCAAAAAAATCAATATTCCTTGAAACGTAATTTTATTTCGAATGATACATTATATAATAAACATAAACAAAAGAATAAGAAAAATTTAATGTTTACTTCTTTATACACTTGACATATCTTCTCTGCTACTATCTTCCCTATTTCGGGAAATATTTTGATAATTTATTTTATATTATTGTGTGCCGATATATTAACCGGACCGCAAAAATGATCGTTGTGGGCGGCGAGTTTGACACCCCTGATTTAGATTGTAAATTTCTTTTTCCATTCAAGGTGAAAAAGCAAAAATATAATTTAAACATTTTATAGTATGAGTCTGGAATGAGATAATCTGTCTGTTCGATACAAAGATTTACAGACCGAAAGTTGATGAAAAATAGAATTGACTAACTAGTTGTAATATTGCCTTGTTTACAAGCTATCTGAAGCATTCTATTAGAATATATATTATGTTATTATATTATGTAATTTATTTTATTTTGAAATTGAAATGAGACAAAAAGAGTTACTAAATTTGATTTTTATATTTGAATCTAAAACTTTACGTGTCTCGGGGATCTCTAGGACTTTTTTTTATTATATGTTGCCCATTTCTAAGCATTTAAATCAATTTTAACTCAAAAAATTGCAAATGAATTTTATTTTCTTATTACAGCTACCTAACCTTTCTATCCTACCTACATTTTTCTATCTACCCTTTTTAATACCAGGATAATAGCCCGAAAGAGTAACGCTCAAGAGAAAAAAAAATGTTCCGAAAAAGTAATTTTTTTAAAAACAATGGCTGTGCAATTAATTGCAATAACGATGAATATTCATTTAATTAAAAGGAAGAATTCATAAAAGTAAAAAAATAAACGTGTTTCAATTTCTTAAAAAAATTATTGGTGCCTGAAATGTTAAAAAAAATACGAAGTTTAAGTATTTAATTTTTGCAGAACTATTCGAAATTGAATATTAATTTTAATCTCTTTCAGCTTTTCTGCTTAAACTTACTTATAGGAAAATAACTTGTTTTTCATTAAATAATTATTAATAAAATAATTATTGTTTTCTTTCAAAAGTATTTTTATCTATAATAATTAGTTAAAATACTTTTGTATAATGATGTCTTTCTATAAATAAAATCTTACAAATAATTACGCAGATTCATGGGTTAAGAATCATATATTACTATACTCTTTATTCGAAGATTCAGAATATTACGGGCAAGACAGACACAGAAGCACAATGACGTAAAAAGAACAAAAATAAATTCTGAAATATCAGATTTCAAAAAATCTAGAAATTACCAATTTATGTTCTGATTTTGACCAATTGTCTGCTTTATTCAAAGAAAAGGTTTTACGTTGAGGTCTTATCGGTAACACTTTCATTTTCTCTTTTTATATTTATTTTAAGAGCTTTTATGGTATATATTTGAAAAATAGATTTCTGGTCATAATAGCAATACAAAAGGAAAAATAAAAGTTCTTGCTTTAATTTTTTTTAATAATATCTTTCTTAGAGTTGAAGGAAAGATTGGTAGATTTAAATAAACGTCGTGCTAAAAGCAACATGAAGGCTTTTGGCAACGGGCTTCATATTTTTTACCCATGCTCAAATGACATGGAAAATAAAGAAGGAATTATAAAAAGCTTTTGGTTCAGAAAAGAAACATGACAATAAATTTGTTCTTACCATTCCCCTGTGTTCCACTGTACTTTCTACGTATAAATATGAAAGAGTCTCGGATCTTTTTATTTACATGTCGGTATCACATTTACACAATATTCTTAAAAAATCAACAAAGCTTGTGAGTTTTGTTAATATGGCATTTGCTAATCTAAATATTCCAGAAAAGTTTTTGGCGTAGAATAAATTCCAAGAAAATCGCCAAATCTATCATCTTATTTATCCCTTTATAAAGATCTGTGTGTAAACTGTATCTCATTTTTTTTACAAATTATCTAATTCAATTATCAAATAATAGAGATAATAGTTGAAGATCAATTATTCAATAATTGATAATTTTATTTAACTATATCTGACTCAAATCATTATCATTTATAGGGAAAATTAATTGGTGCAAGCAACTTAGACATCGTATTGAAGATCCTCTGAAAATTTTGAAGGAACGATGCGGTGTTCTGGATTCAGATTTAGGAAAGAAAGTTCAACAAAAATACAAAAGATTCCATTCAATGCTCGTAAAATATGAAACAGAAGCGCATCGACATTGGTTTCAAGAGGTAAAAAGGAATTATATTTCTGACTTGATAACCCTGATGTATTTGGCTTGATAATAATTTATGAACTCAGTATTAGAACAAAGAGACAATTATCGGCTATTATAATCTCTTTTCCTTCCAAATGGGTATCTAATTTAGAAGAATTGGAGCAAAATAATGCTCAATTAAATGAATAAATCCCACAATGCAAGGATTCTGAATCACATTGTGAATCCCACAATGCTTCAATCAAATAGAGATAGGCGTATGAGATTTTATTTTGTAAGCTAAACATGAATTGCTTATTTATTATAGATCATTAAATCCCAAATTTTCACTTCAATGGCATATTAAACTAAACTCATTGGCGCAATAGCTCATGAGGGCTAAGGCCTACTGTGCCTATCTCCGTATACGTGACCATTGGGAGCTGAGGTGCATGAGCAGATGTCCCGATCAGGTGGTCAGCCTGAAGCGAAACCCCCTGTGTTTAGTCCTCAAGCAAGCTCTTGAATCTTATTTATTGACCCACTGAAGGAATGAAAGGCTGAGTCTACCTTGCCCACACACACACACAACACACAGCCCGAGGATAGATCCCCGGACCTGTGGTGTGTAAGTGCGATACGCTACCACTCGGCCAATGGGCCTTCAATGGCATACTGCAACGGGCTAAATCCATGACGGTCACGTGATATATGTTATCACGTGTTCTCCATTGTGAATTCAAAACAGACATTTGACTTGATGTCCTACTTGTAAAATTAATATAAAATTTCAAATTTGGCTACCTGATTTTGACGTTCAAGTATTAAGATTCATCAATAAGTTTTTTAAAATTAAAAAAAAATATATCGTATATTTTTAAATGAAGCGCCTTTTGCTAACCTATAAGCGCTTTCTTTTATAAAATACATATTGTTGACCAATATGTATTTTATAAAAGAAAGTTTCTAGAAAAAGCGGAAATCGGTAACATGGTTGGCTGGAAACGCGTGAATGCAGTTATCATGTGACTATGACGTCACACGAATTTAGCCCTTTCGACTCCTTTTTCCATTTGGTACAATTTAAATTTAAGAAACCTCGATAATACATGATATATAATTTTTAACATGAAATTTCAAATGGTTTTCCTTAAATATTTTTCAAAAATCAAGAATTTTTTTTTTTCGCTAACAAATTTTGTGAAAACATCGAAACAGAATATTAAGAAAAATTTATGTTATTGTACTGAGAAATAAGAAGCATTAGGCAAAAATATACTTATGAAGTAATTTCCATAAAATTTAATGTTGTTATAACCTTATACTAAACTATAGAAGAGCTTGTTAATTAATTTATTGTTGCTTCTCTTCGAAAGAACTGGGAGGACGAAATTGGCGCAACCTTTTATACTACAACTAATGGACAATCTTGTTCAAAACGCAATAAGTAGTTATATATCACAAGAAAATAATAGTTTTTCAAAATGAATCTTACTCCTTTACAATTAACAAACATTTTTATGTACTTATATAATTAAAACGATGCCGGCTGGGTGGCGTGATTGGTTTGTCATTGGCCTTCTGTACCCAAGGTTGCGGATTCAACCTCGGCCGAAGTCGGTGGATTTTCATGATGCAGAAAATCGTCAAAATGCCATGTGGTATGATTATACGGCGTGTAAAAGATCCCTATAGAGTGTCTGTTTGGCTTGGGTACTATCGGCAAAATTAAATACTTGTACAGGTTCACATCATCAGAGCTCAGGTGCCTCCCTCTAGGGAGGAAACTAGGCGTCAAAACTACCTGCGGCGATTGGTATTCGCCTATAGGGTGCCGCACTAAAAAGAGATACCAGCTTCCGGAAATGTACTAGGTCTGCAATGGTAAAACACCAATCAGCAGCCCATTAGAAATAAAAAAAAATAATTAAAACGAACAACAAATTAAGGTTAAGGATTGAACCTTGACGTTAAGCAAATTTTAGTTTGAATATGTTAACTAATTTTATACAAATAACTGAATTGATTAATTTATCTAACATCTGTAAGAAGTTAGCAAGATCTTTTCATAACTGTTTCGGATTTCTTTTAACTTAACTTATTCTCATGCCATACTTCCTTTAACTTTTTATTCTTTTTTCCGAATAAATCTAGGCATCTATGATGGGCCAGTGTCTGTTGATAAGTCTCATAGAGGAAGATTTGGATACCCGAGAAATGGTCTTGAACACGAACGAACAACTCTTCGTGCTCATACGGGAAACCGATATAATGACACAAATGGGCTTAGAGGTGCCTCCAGTTGCAAAAACTGCTTTCTATCAGCAAAAGAAATTAAAACAACACAAAAGTTGCTTAGAGGTGAGGATTTAATACTTGTTATAAATTGCATTTCTTCTTCGTTCATTCTGAATTAAAATCGAGAAATTCTAGTGACATTAAAGCTGCTATTAAAATTAAGAGTATTTTTATTACATTTTTAACTGACATATAGATTTTAAAACAACATGACATATATAGATTTTCCACTGTTTTCATATTTTCTTCATTCTAGGATAGAAATTTTGTACCTCAGCATTAGTGTTCGTAACATTTTGTGAAATTCTAACGATAGATTGAGAGTTTCTTAGGCACCAAGTTTTAGGATGCTTAGTTGAATAATTTAACTTTGAGAATGCGTCTTATAAATATTTTATGGTTCTTCCCATAATTTCTAGCATTATAATTGCATTAAAATGGTTAACATTACTAGAAGCATTCTGTTCCATGGCCTCTGGTACGAAACATTACATTATATTTTAAAATATTAGCATATCGCATGCACATATATAACAATTAATATATTACTAATATATAATACACAAATGATTAAACATGTTATTAGTAATGATTATTTTCCAAAATATCTGGAGAAATGAATATAGACAAAGTCCCTTTGTTAATTTGAATATTTGTAATTAACGTTTTGAAATAATTTAGTTTTACCATTCATTGAACATTTTTTATTCTCATTTTTCAATAGAAATTACTGAAGAGACATAAGGAATTGAGAAACTTATCCAGAGAAGAGCTGATTCCTCTCTTAGAAATCCATTTAGAAATTCTAAACAATGTCTTGCGCCCCGGAATGACCACAATCACCTGGTCAAGTCTTAATATCATACTTTCCTGGAAAAATACAGCGAATCTATAACTCATATAGAATCCCTTTTTGACAGGTAATATAGATGCTTTAAGATGTATGAAGAATTTTTAGAAATAAATGAAAATGCATTGAGTACATTTACAGTAAAAAGCTCTCTAAAACTCAATTTTATTGCTGAAAGGTATATTTAAATAACTGGAATAACATGTAAATGTTTTTTTTTATTTCAGACTATGTAAAATTTTGAACCACAGGGTTGATGAAACGCTAGCTCAAGTAGCGGATGTAGAATTGTGTCCGTTGACCCCAGACAATCCAGTAACGATTCAAGCATTTTCCTCCATTCTTTCAGTAAGTATAGAATACAGTAGAACCCCGAAAACTCGGCCTAATGAATACCGAAGGGTGGTCGAGTTTGTGAAAATGCCGGGTTATCGAGAAGGGGATTAAAGAAACAATATTTACGAGTGTTTCATCAGAAATTATTGTACGTACTGCACTTATACACATTGTTTGTTTGAGAATAGAACAGAAAATTAACTTCCAAAGTACTTTTAAGCAAAGGAAAATATAGAGCAGTAGATCTTAAACTTTCGATCGCCGCAGGCCCCCTTTATGTATCAGGGTGACATCGCGGCGCGGCCCTTCAAGATTTTGAACATCCCTCCCCTACTAGTATTCTTGATCAGAATACAAGTTCTAGTAGAGTTTTTTCACTGGGGACTCTTTAGTAATTTAGTCTAGTATGGCACCTCTTTAAATTTTTCCTCGAGGCCTTTCAGAGTCTGTGAGAGACGGAAATCTCAACGTTACATGTAGGGATTGCAATATCTGACTAAAAGTTCAATACCTGTATTCGGTATTTTTTAGGTCTTAATACCGGGATACTGGTTATAATACTGGTAGTAGAAATTTTAGAAAAAGAAGGAAAACACAGGTGTTTCTTTGTTTTATTTGCCAGTTTTATTAGAGAGTGTAAATATCACAAAAAAAATATGTAACTTATAAATTATAACAGTGTATAAAGAATCACAAAAATATTTTAAGGAACATCTTATTTATTTAAATCACAGAAGAAGTGTAAATATCACTATTTAGTCTGTGGTTTTCATCATATAAATAATGAAACTAAATCGAAGTATTATCAACTGACTTCTTATGTTCTTTAAAGTTATTCATTATAATGGGCTATTATTTATGAGTATATATAAAAAAAATCTGAAAAATATTTTGAACCCTAAAGTAGGATAGGCAAAAACAATGTGAATAACAAACTCCCCAATTAAAAAAGTATCGAATTATTACACCCTTTCTTCACACCTACAACCTTGTTTTCACGAATATGAGACTACGAATCCTGCGCGTGTTCAGTATCGCTCTGAGCTGTAATAGGATAGTTTTGACCCGCTCCTTGAATGATTCACATATTTTAACACTTCTCTTGATTGTACAATGGAGCTTTGTATTCACAACCTAATTAATTTCACCCTTTAGGGAGACATAAAAACAAAAGCGTATACTATTTTGCTATGTTGGCGATCCCTGAACATATAGTAGAGACAATTTAAAAAAATTATAGTAAATAAAGGGATAAAGCTGTCTATAATTAAAATTAATTAGCCGACTATGCAAAAACTGGCTACTTAAAAAAAACCCTGCGTTATGTCCTTTTGTCTTCTTTACTGCACTCTGCGACGCACCTTGTTGTTCAAAGTACTGAAGGGTTGTTGGACAGCCTTTAGTCCCTCACTATGTGATATTTTTGGAGCTTCTACGGCCGAAGTGGGCAGATTTTTCTAGGATATGGGCTACTTCTGATGTTTTTAAGGTGTTGTAGTCCACTCAGTGGCGTTGGTGTGGCCATTCAGTATTAAAGTTGTATGTTTTCTTAGCACTTGTTTTCGACATCGTACCTTCTTTTAAAATATGTCAGATTACTGTTTTTACTACAAGAGAACGCATGTAATACAAACTTGTTAAGTTGGATGCTTGAACAGCTACGAACGATTTCTAGACCGTTGAGAGTGGATGCATTCAATGCAGTGAGTAGAAAACAGACGCAAACTAATAAATGTGATATCGACGTATGTACTTAACTTGTTCGCTGCTGAGTCCCGCACCATCGCGAGACACGACATCAACGCGAAAAGCCATACCCGTGGAAGCGCAGGGTGTGGAATGATAAGGATGTGGGATGAAAATGTAAGATCAATAGCATATCTTGTGATAACAGGGGAAGAGCTGATCCTCAACATTTATCCTCCTTTTCAGTCAGGATGTGTTAAGCGTCCTCGTGCTCTTCCAATGAAGGTACATGCCTCGTCTACGCATTTATTGAATCATTTGCTTATGTAAATACAGTCCAATTCTCTAGTCTCTTACTGGTGTCGGTGTTCCATAAATATATTTCTTTTAGTATGCGTGTCTAATGTCTTACTGAAGGCGGTCACACTAAAATATCTTGGTGATCCACCGGTCGATCGCGATCGACTTAATGCCCATCTCTGTTTAACGGTGTTTTCAACGTTAACATCTTAATTTTCCTGCGCGACTTTGAATGAGTCTGCACGTGGGGTTTTTTCGACATGCAAGGGTGTAGCCGAGCTATCCGGACTGCAGGGATATCGAGTGCCGAGTTTTCGGACTCTTCTGTGTATTAAATCCAGCATTGTTTATTAAATACATAAATTATATTATGATGAATTAAGTAAATTATATATTCGCGAGCATGTTATCACAAAATTAATTATTTTTGTATCGACGGAGAGTCTGATCGTTGAGGTATTTACTTTCATTAATTGTCAGACATTTCTATAAAAATAAATTTAATCTTTTTGTTTGCTTGTCAATGGTTAATTAGTTATGAGCTATATGTAATTCTAGTTGCCTTACAAGGAATTAGATAAATTAGAATTTATACGGTTATTTCTAAAAATATATTCAACATTAGATGCATTAAACTGTTTTCTCACTTTCACTTTTTCTTTTTATGTAAATCGCATTTCGTATTCGTTGAAATGAGTTACATAAATTAATTTGAATACAAAGCTCACAATTTTGTATTCGTAGAAATGAATACATTTTTTTTGTTTTTTTTACTTTCACGTCTTTTATTTGTATCATAGTTAGTATCATAGAATGGACTTATAAATGAAATCACAGAAATTTATTATACATTTAAATCATATAAAATTTTTTCAGGTTGAGTTTTGTAATAGAATAATCACAGAAAAAGGCACTACATATTCCATTTATATTACGTTTACATTTTTCTAGACTAATTTTGTTATTTATTAGAATTGCATGGAATAACTGACATTTTTTTTAAGTAAAAACTTTAAAAATACCACTAATAAAGTTACACTTACTCAGTAATACGACTCAAGCATTTTCTACCACACTTTCAAAAAGTATATTCATATTTTTACATATAAATTTTATAACAAAGACTATATATAGATAATTAGACAGGCGCATTTTTAGATTTTTGGAAGTAGGAAGTAGGTCTCCATTAAATAAAAACATAAAATCATGAAATTTTTTAAAATATAAAATATGAACTCGTATTTGTTTAAAGCTTAATGTTGATATTAATTGGTATCTCATTAATATGAGCACAAAAGAAAATGAAAATTAATGCAACTTTTTTTTTACTGAAACCTCTGTAAATGTGTTCATTACTTATATGCATGTTTTTCTGCATGCAATATTTTAAAAGAAAAGAAACACATTTAACAGAATACTCTTATCTAGAACATGTTTTTTATTTTAAATATTTTTAATTTCTTTAAACTTTGGAAAACTTCGTTTGCGTCCTGCAGATGTTATCGATTAAGTAATTTGTTACGGAGCTTCTAGGCGTTCAGTGTTTAGACTTTCAGACCTGGCTGTTACGAATATAAAAAGCTCAATTCGCCACTAAAATTGAACAATCTTTATCCAATAACAATTCCAATTCCACGGAATGATTTGTTCGATGTCGTGCCTTGCACAGTTTTGAGGCTAATGCTAAAAAAAATGACCCATGATGTCTGCTTGTATTTGAAAAAAGAAAAAAAAAACGCAGGAAAGAACGTGTCCCTCAACTATTACTTAGAAAGTCAAGCTCTCAAAATAATCAACAGCATAAAAATGGATTAATAGCGCTTTTTATTAAACAACCCGGATACTTTCGAAAACTAGTGCTACGTCTTTAATCTATCACGGTGGTCTAACTTGCACTTGCCAAAAAAATACTCATAGATACGAATCCTTAACCAACGGCGCTGTTTCTTAAGCTCGAACAAATAAAATTATAATACTTTACAATAATTATTAGTTTTTATTGCGCATGACCTCGGTCAAAGCCATTGAAATTTTTTTTATTGGAAGTGATTTTAAGAAAGCCGGAGTAAGACCTTAATTGCCTAGTGTCGTAAGCATAAGCACGAATGCACATTTGTAAGTATGATGCTACAATTACATAAAAAATAAATGCGTGTTATTTTTCGATTAATTATTTGAATGTTTTAGAGTGCTTATCTGCAATTGCCAATAATCTTTTAAGGATACATATTTCACATAGATCATTATTAATATATGCGTTAAAAATACTGTACACCCAAAACTGTCAATTTTGTAAACATTTTGTTCTCATTTCAGACGTCTGCAGCTGAAGGTGCTGACTTCTTAGAAAAGAGGAGCCACGCGGTTGAAGACGCAGTGCAAGAAGTCATTGAAGTTTTTGTAAAAGAAAGCGCTTTTAACGAGGAAGAAGAAAAATGTAAGTATTATATCATCTGCTGAAACGGTTAAAAATGAAGTTTTATGAGTAATTTTATCTTTTGTTGAAAAGGAGATTAAATATATCGAATTTATATCATTTTTTTCTTTCTTTTCATTCAATTATTTTAACTTCCCACGTTAAGATATACAGTAGAACGTCGTTTATCCGAATCAATTGGGACCGGACACCGTTCGGATACGCGATCGTTCGGATAACCGAAAACCGAATGCGATCCATGCAGTATATGATACTGGACACTATACAAATATTGAAAATCATCACATACCAGAAACGTGCTTGAAGAAAAAGCCAAATAGGTGCAAGACGTCGCAATTTTACCTTGATTGTAGAAACTAATAACTTATTTTTCGTTGTACCATTGTACACCTTCGTTTTTCCACAGCAAGGTCTCTGATTCTCTTCAGCAGCAGTAGTTGAGTAAGACAGTACTCTGATGGTTGTTCGTACCACTCCATAGTTGTCTCTAACGCAGAAACGCGTCCGCATTTGATGGACCCTTGCTACTTTCGTTGTTGCTGTTGTTGTCCTCGTCTTCATCCGTTTCATCGTCGACAAGGTCGGATTCTTCTTGCGCGGAAGTACCAATCTCGTCATCATCTAACATTTGAAATCTACAGTCTTCTGCATCGCAAGCCATCCAGGTTTCTACATCAACAAAACTCAATAAAAGAGCACGTATACACCCCCTCACTTGGAAACCAACCAACCTAATATTCCGCGCAGATGTTTACCAAATCATACAGCTGAAATTCCCCAGACATCCCTCACCTTGGGTTTTCCGGTCTCTTTTGGCCTCACAGGAAACAAATGTTTAGCATTGCACTGTTCGAAAACGTATCCGGACTTTGGTTCGGATATTTGACGCTCCGGATAATAAACGTTCGGATATATCTGCGCGTATATCTGCGATTCGGACTGTTCGGGAATGGTTTGTTCGCATTGTCGATATCCAAGCAAATTGCTCGCGAACCGCTCACAGCGAATCACCTCCTTTCAGTTCAGAGACGAATATAAAATTTATAGTTCAGATTGGAGAGCGAGTTTAGTTGATTAGCTTTATTTCTGCTCCTCAACTTTCAGAATAACTGTGCTGAAACACGCCTAGATTGATGGTCGAAAAATGACTGCGATTGGTTCTATCCCTTCTTATGTGTCATTAAAAGTCTGTTGAGAAATCGTTTTTAAACAGCAGTTCAAATCGCAAATGTACACACATCTACATATTTAAATTATTATGCATAGATTATTCTGGGAATTTATTGTTCTGGAATTATAAGCAAAATTGATTACGAGATTTCCTTATTGTGTTTAGAAATCTAATTAACTATTTTAATTCGCTTCTTCCAAATATTAAATTTTTCTCTCAAATTACTGAAATCCAATATCTGATCAAATTAAAATTATTCTTAAAAATTAAAAACTACTCTGAATATTAAAGTTTTAATGGAGCTTCATTGATTAAAGTGTGTATTACATTAAGTAAAAAAAGTTTTCCGCAAAAAAAAAAAAAAAAAAAAAAAAAAAAAAATCTTGTCCAAATAATAAATACATACAAAATCAGCAAAGCTAATTAGGATAGTAATCTCCATTCAAACGAACAATAATCTGCCAGCGTTTGGCAACTTTAAAATCCCTTTTGGGAAGAACTGTGGCGAGTCCAGAAAGTGATTGACCTCATTTTTGACCTCGTCATTTGAATGGAATATTGTGCCAGCAAAATGTAGCTGCAGATGGGAAAACAGATAGTAACCCGAAGGCACCCTGTCTGGGCTGTATGGTGGATGTTGCATCAGATCCCGCTCCAGCGTGTAGAGCTTCCATCCGGTCATCACACTAACATGTGGCCGGGCGTAATCTTGATGAAAGAGAACCACCTTCTTTCTGAACTCTTTTTTCCCCTCGTTTTTCGCGAATAGCATCGCTAACTTTGATTAGCATATTGCTGTATATTGTACTGTTGATAGTCTGCCCGCTTTTCAGGTACTCTTTATAGATAATTCCATGACAATTCAACCAGATATAGAGAATCACCTTTTTGTTAGTTAGCGTTCGTCTTGCACCAGAACCTGCTGATCCCTCGGCTGCTGACCCTTCTTCTTTACGGCTTGTTTTGTTGTAGTACACCCATTTTTCATCACAGGTCACAATTCTGTCCAGAATGTTTTCTTTCCTTTGATCTCTAAGCAGAGCCAAACAGGCCGCATTTTTCTTACTCTTGTCTTCATCAATCAATTCGTGAGGTACCCAGCGGTTAAACAAACGTTAGATTTATGCGTTTGAGAGCATTAACTATTGTTAAACGTCAAGCTCCAACGCAACAGCTCGTGTTCAAACATTTCTATCTTGATCAATTATTTGCTTTAACTGGTCACACTCAACCTCAATAGGGCGTCCAGAACGTGATTCATTATCAATGTCGAAATTGCCAGCTTTAAAATTTCGAAACCAAACTTTTACTACATCATAAGAAACAGTATTGAAACCTAAACTTAACCACATTTTTTTGCGGCATTCAGTTGCACTGAGTTGCTTTCGGAACTCATAGTACATAATTGTTCTAATCTGTTGACGGGATCACTCCATTTTAAACACTTTTTTTGTGCACAAGATAATAAAGTTTTGACAAACAAATTACACCAGTCGTGTAGTTCCAACTTTCAGATTTAGAATGCAAAAACCCGTTTGGAGAAAGGTTAGCTACCACGGGAATGGCCGCTGTTGGCGCGGACGAATCTCCTCTTGACGGAAAACCTTTTACTCAACCCGATATTTTGTAATTGCACTTCTATAGGAAATATATGACAGCAATATTGAATTGTACACATCTGTTTTGATGCTTTCAGCTAAACAACAAAAAAGAAAGATAACCGATGTGTCTGTGGGATTACAGCAGCAATGCAGCAAAAAACTGTTAGAAAGTGTCATAACATCAATTTGTGACTCTTTAGAAGCGCTGCTATACAGCACCTCCTACAATGGTAAGAATTTTTTTTAAAGTAATGTTAAAGAACTATATTATTGTTAGATTCGTTTGTATACGCATATTGAATCGGTTTTTTTATAACTGAAATGATAGCATAATAGCTCTTCGAATTAATTGGAACAAATGGAAAAAAGTGATTTTTTTCTAAAACGTTAGCTTTTTATCATTGCATTGACTCTACTAGAGTAATACACATGTTCTTGATTTCATCATCTTGGAAACACACGAGAATAGCCCTTTTTTATCATTTGCTCTGTTGTAGTGCGATTTATCTTAGCGACACGATTCTTGAGAATATGCCATCAGGTTTAAATACGATTTAAATCTGGGGAATTTTCAAGCCACTTTTATTTTATTTTCCGAGTAAAAGTACAGACCAATTTCGAATTGTGACAAAAGGTCAAGCCATGTTGAAATGTTCCATGAATGGAACACTCCTACTACATAATATTTCTATATATTTAACATAATTCATCATGTATTTAAGAGGAACTAAGCTTCCAGGGCCATTTGTTGTGAAAAAATCCCCCAAACATCTGTTTAGAAGGGTGTTTTACAATTTGTTGGATATGATCTGGTAACAAAGTTTCAACTTCACTTCGTCTAATCACACTTGATTTGTATATATCCCTGCACAAATAAATGTTTCATCACTCAAAATCTCCTTCTTCCAGTCGTTGACAGTCTTTGATCGGTATTTTTTAGCCCATGTTAAATGTTTTTCATCATTTTCTGAGTTAGAAATAGTTTTTTACGTCAGTTTTGTTGTCTTAAGGCCACTTTCCAGAAGCCTTTCCCGTGCATTTGAGGTACTCACTTCAACACCAGTATCCAATAAATCCCTTCAAAGGTCTGTGCTTGTTTTTTTTTTTGATTTATTTTGCTACTTCTTATTAAAATTTTATCAATTCTTGCAGTAGTTTTCCATTTGCGCCCACATTTTTCTTTTCTTTTTGGAGACGATGATCCAGAATTTTGAAATGTTCTTAAAACACTTAATTCGATCACACCAACTGCCATAGTTAAATCTCTCACAGTCATATAAGTGTGTTCATTGAGAGCAATTTATTTTAGAACGGTTCCTCAGAGTAATATCCATCTTTGAACAAGTAAAAGTAACACGTCTCATACAGAACGCAAAATTGAAATTACCAGCTGCCCCACTGAAAGGCTCACACCTGAGCTCCTGATACATTAAAATGAATAAATTATAGTCAAAGTCGATCTGCCACACTACCTAAAGACAGATATAACGGGTTTGAGGTCAAGACATCACTAGTAATCACATACCAACTCTATCTAGAAAAACATGTTTGTCCTAATCAATTCGAACAGCATAGTATTTATATTACAAAGCATATATGACAGCATAAAGTTTATTTGATCTACACCGAATAGAATATGCACTTTTAAGAAAATCAGAAAATAGTTATTTGTTAAAAAAATTAAGGCCAGCACATTTATAAGAATCATTTAATACTTTAATCAACTATTTTTTGTGAATGTTGGCTACATTCTAAATGTAATAGTTATATGAATTTTAGATCACACGAAAATTGAAATTAAGTACTTTCGATTCCGCATAAGATTAAGTATTAATCCTGTTAATTCAAGTTACAACTAATTGATTTAGGTCCTGGAAAAGAATTCAAATCTGCTAAAACTTCATTTTTAAATCTTCAGGGTACTTATAATCGGTTACAATCTAAGCGTTTTATTAGAAATCCATTGACTGGCTTCTAAGGTATAAAAGTATCGATACGCTTGGACTTTACATTTTAGGAAAAAAATTCTTAGATTTTTATTTTCTGTTGTTAACACTGTCAATAACTCATATATTCCGACTTTATTTACGTGCATTTAGGACCTATATATATTTTTAAATATATATTTATGCAATTGTTGATTTGTGTAAGTGATACCATTTCTAATCATACGAATAAATAACAATTTTTGATCCAAATGAGGTATTATATTGCAAAATTCTAAAAATAAAGTATTTTTTAAAAACATTTTTCAAATTAAGTTGACTGTAAATACATTTATAGAAAAAGCGACCCCTGAAGAGAATTTGATGAAAAATCCCTGGTTCAAAGCAGAAGTGCACCTTAAAGATAAGAAGTTAGTTATGGAGCCATCTATAGATGATATTCAAGAAATGATTAACAAAGCAGCTATGGACATCATCTCCTCTTCTAGACAAATTATTCAGTGGCAATACAAAGTAAGAACGATTGTATGTTTTCGTTCTTATTGGTCAATTATAGTGATATATCATTTATTAAAAATAGCAATACCATCTTGCATTGTAATTAGGGATTGCAATACCGGGATACCGAAAACCGGTATTTCGAGCAATTTGTACAGTTTCGAAATACCGGTATTCACAAGTTTAAATACCGGTTTTTCGGTATTTAGTATTCGGTATTTAGAAGTTAGTTATGGAGCCCTCTATAGATGGATATTCAAGAAATGATTAACAAAGCAGCTATGGACATTATCTCAGCTTCTAGACAAATTATTCAATGGCAGTACAAAGTAAGGACGACTGTATGTTTTCGTTCTTATTGGTCAGTTATAGTGATATATCATTTATTAAAAATAGCAATACCATCTTGCATTGTAATTAGGGATTGCAATACCGGGATACCGAATACCGGTATTTCGAGCAATTTGTACAGTTTCGAAATACCGGTATTCACAAGTTTAAATATCGGTTTTTCGGTATTTACTAGAAATTTTTAGCGCATTTTTCACGTAGTGGAACAAAAGCGCTATTAGGACGCAGTTCCATATTTTGTCGTACCTTTTTCTCAGCCAATAAGCAACTAATTGACCTCGGGTTTTCGGCATTGGGTCGCATTTGTGCCCTAGATGAGCCGAATGATATTTAAATATAATTATTTAAAATTTTTTTTTTTTAGTACAGTACACTACTTTCTGTTAGTAAAAAGTTCATTAGTTGCATTATTGCAAAATACAACATGTGAAAAACGCGCTAAAATTACTTGGCCATGCCAATGATTGATATCTTGTTTTAATTGTTTCTCATATGTTCAGGGATCGCCAACATAGCAAAATATTATACGTCTTTGTGTTTATGTTGTAGTGTTAATTATTGCAACATGATTAAAATCTTTTATTAATGAAATAATTTTACGTCCATTTCAGAAGGTGAAGATATTAAACGTCTTTATTCCACTCATTCCGCTGTTCTTATTTTTATTTTTCCTAGCTCGTTTTACAATTCTAAGGCAACTCATTAAATCAATCCTCTGATTTTTAGGGCGTTTTTCACGTAGTGTAAAACAAGATATCAATCATTGGCATGGCCAAGTAATTATAGCGCGTTTTTCACATGTTGTATTTTACAAAAATGCAACTAATGAACTTTTTACTAACAGAAAGTAATACTATACTTAAAATTTTTTTTAATTTAAAAATTATTAAATTTAAATATGATTCGACTTATCTAGGGCACAAATGCGACCAAATGCCGAAAAACCCGAGGTCAATCGGTTGCTTATTGGCTGAGAAAAAGGTACGACAAAATATGGAACGAAGACGAAATAAAAAAAGCGCCATTAGGACACAAATTTCGTCTTCGTTCCATATTTTGTCGTACCTTTTTCTCAGCCAATAAACAAACGATTGACCTCGGGTTTTCGGCATTTGGTCGCATTTGTGCCCTAGATGAGCCGAATCATATTTAAATTTAATAATTTTTAAATTTTTTAAAAAATTTAAAATTTTTATTTTAAAGTATAGTACACACTGCTTTCTGTTAGTAAAAAGTTCATTAGTTGCATTATTGTAAAATACAACGTGTGAAAAACGCGCTAAAATTACTTGGCCATGCCAATGATTGATATCTTGTTTTCCATTGCCAGATACAACGGGATAAAAGACTATTCATCTGAATTTAAAGATTCTTACATGTATAAATCATTTCTCTGACAAAAATAACAAAATCCACTACTCCTAAGTTTTCGTTTATAGAGGAATAACTTATCTACGCTCATCTGCCTTCCTTCATCCATCAACACCTGTTACTAAAATGGCTCTTTAACAGGCGAAATCAATTAGACTGTGAATACAAAGTTGCATCGCACAATCAAGAGAAGTTAGAAAATATCTGAATCATCCACGGCCAACACTGTTCTTTCGTAGTCTGATATTTGTATCTGAGAAACCAAGGCTGTACTCGAGAGGAAAATGCGCAATATTTCGATATTTTCTAAACTGGTGAGTTTGTTATTCACATTGTATCATACTTTAGGGTTCAAAATGTGTTTTTCAGATTCATTATATATATATATACTCATAAAAATAATAACCCATAATAATCTATAAGAATAACTTTAAAGAACATAAAAAAAATCAGTTGATAATACTTTGGTTTGGTTTCATTATTTATATGGTGAAAAGAATATGATGGCACAATGTAAAAAATGTTCTAGAGTTAAGAAGAAAAGAGACAAACCAAATCAAATTTGATCAAGTTTATTATAAATTTTCATTAAATTTTTTACCCACAAACCATCTACATTCAGAAGAATTCGGTACAATTATCGAAGATGATGATACTAATGTCAATAGTGAAAAGGAACTGTCTCTTGAACAAAAATTAGAATTGCCTATAATTAAAAAAATTTCAACAGTACAGAAATCAGCTATATCCAAAATCCTCCGACGAGAAATCGATTTATTTGAAGACGAGAGATTTAAAGGTAAATAAATACTAGGAAAAAGTATAATGCGCATTGCTAATAGTACCACCACCTATCGTAGATGCCGAAGAAGCGTTTTCGACAGCTGGTAATTTTTGCACAAAATTATGCTCCAGGCTTATAATGACAGTACAATTGATGCATTATGTTTTTTGAGAACGCATTTCAAATATTTAACTTTTAAAACATTAAGAACATTTCAATAATTTGTAACAGTACCACAGACTGAACAGTGATATTTTCACTTTTTTATGATTTAAATAAATAAGATGTTCCTTTGTTTATTTATTTTTGTTGTGATTCTTTATATACTGTTATAATTTATAAGTTAAAAATTATTTCTTGTGATATTTGCATTCTCTAATAAAACTGGCAGTTAAAACTAATAAAAAAAAAACCCTGCAATTAAAAAACACCTGTGTTTTCTTTCTTTTTCTAAAATTTCTAATACCGGTATTAAAACCGATATCCCGGTATTAAGTTCTAAGAAATACCGAATACCGAAATTGAACTTTTGGTCCGGTATTGCAATCCCTAATTGTAATAGTGTTCGATATAGCCAAGTAGTTTGGCCGAGATCTCGTACCTAGCTGTGTTTTGGTTGAATCATATGTTATAGTCTCGATACGCTAATTCATTTTGTAATTAACTATTTAAAAATAAATTAAGGATCTGAAAAAATACCTTTTATAACTGTGTAACTGGAGGGTGACAAAGCTTGTTCCGGTTGAGTCCTATTACTTACATCAAATCCATACAACATGGTGGCAGTCAATAATCCTGCGTACAATGACACTGAAAATAATAAAAATTAATAGATGCTATTCGATTTGATATCTAAACATTGAACTCTTTAACTTTTTGGAACTAGCTTGATATCACGGGGCACGGCGCCAAACGCTGTTTGGCGCGATAAAGAATCACGACAAGCAGCGTATGTCGTTGGAATGAAATCCAAGATGGTGGCCTAGCGGTAAGATACGTCAGGAAAATAATTTTAAAGAACTGTTTTGATATACATCAAAATCGATTTCAAATGAAGAATTTAGGAATAGATTGAGACTAACCAAGATCAATAAATAATGAATATCAATATAAAAAAATCATATAATATAATTTAATAGTTTTTATAAAAAAGAATAATCATCGTATTGTAATATAATACGAATCGTACATATATAAGAATGCTCATTTAACATAATAATAAATAAATAACCAAATAATAATTTTCAATAAATAACATATCAATAAAAATAAATAACATAATACTTAGAAATATATAACATAATAATAATTAGAAATAAATAACATAATAATAATTATAAATAAATAACACATATTATATAATTATTACATATAATAATAATTGTATTTTTATATTATATTATATATATTAATAAAATATTTACATAATATATATTAAAATTGATAGTGAATAGCAATTAAAAAGTACTGAAAACTTGCTATGTTCCAAAAACTGCAAGTTTCTTCAACGAATTTCATCGAACAAGAAACGTTAAAAAAACATTTTTAAAATATAAAATGAATTGTAAATAAACGATTTATAGCAATAATTAAAAATTCAACACTCATTCTTTTAAAAAAAAAATATCTCAAGTTCTCACCAATGATATTAGAAATATCCATATTCGAAAATAGCATTAAATAAAACAGAAGACTGAAATATAGTTTGATTCAGAATTACAATGAAAATGGTTAAATTGCAAAAGAAATCGAATTAAAATCGTCTGAAAGTAATAGGATTACCGCTGGAACAGAACCAATAAAAATTATTTCTAACATACGTTATCTCCATGGCAACCACATTGCCAGACGATAAAAATATCAAGGTAACCATATTGTAATGTTATCGCCATCTTGGCGAATATAAACAACAACTTGGCGCTGCCCCGTGATATCAAACTAGTAAGAACTTTTTCAGACATTTCTATATTAGCAAATGTAACGACTATTCCATAAATTTAGAAAATATTTTCAAAAAAAAAAAAAAAAACAATATAAAGAAATGTTATACTCCAAAAAGAGGGGAAAAAAACATTAAAATATTTTAAAGGAGGAATAAAAATCCCCCCCCCCTTTTTTTGTGTGCATTGAATTTGAATGTCTACGAAATTTAAATTGCTCAGATCCACAGATTCCAATTAATGCTCAGCATTCAACAATTGTTAAGTGTAGAGCTCCACACCTCAATTAAATCTTAAATATACTTCATAAAAATTTCCAGAAACATCAATACTTTTGTTCAATATCTGTGTTGCTATTGGAAAGAGATAAAAAAAAAGTAGGTAAGCATCAGAGATACTTCAAATTATTGGCATTGTCACTTCTAGCTAAATGAAATAAATTTTTGTATTTTCTTAGTATTTAACATTATTCAGTTTTTCATTATTTCAGTTTATTTAACATGAGTAAAACTGGATTTAAATAGTTTAATCCATCGAGTCACATCACATCAAAGTTCTCCTATTGATGTAGCGTTGTGATTTGGAGAGTAGAATGCCAGCTCAGGTGTCATCCATCTTCGTCACTTGATCAAGGTTCAAAATTACATGGTGCGTTGCCAATAGCACTCGCGATGATTTATAGTGCAAAATTAGTTATATTTGAATCAAATCAAATTGAATTTAAATTTAAATAAATAAGGCTTTTAGATAATGAATCTACTATTAGATTAAATACTTATTTTTAGGCTACCTTTGACAAATGCATTTAAAATTCTGTGATAATGAGATTGTGAACACATTAATGAATACAACTTATCTAATTTATTAATACATCTTATATATCTTAATTACAATTGATTGAATGAATTTTAGGAACCAGGCCGCGATGATGATAAATCAAACAAAGAAGGTGGTCTGTATAAAAGCCAAAGTAAATCAGACTGCTCGACTGTCGGTCTAACACTATACAGACAAGTCTCCGAAGACAAAGAAGTTTTGCAATTGTACGGATCTATTCAAACTTGCATGAAAAATACGAAATTGGTAATAAAAACTTTCCATTTTTCTGTTAGCAGATGTATACTTTAATATCAATCGATAAAGTTAGAAAGTTTTTGAAAACCATGCATTACAATTTTAGGAGCTGGATAATTACCTAGAACTGTTTTTGAAATACGAGCACTTGTGGGGCAAAGCGCGGAATGATGAAATTCAAGCTTTTGCATCAGAGAAAAGAGAGTTGATTGATTTCGAGGACAAGATTAAATATTACCTTCAAGTGAGGACTGAAATTGAAATGGAAACCAACGAAACTACACTGGGATGCATCAGACTTTCTTTAAGTAAGATTTATGTATCTGTTTCGAAATTTTGACGCAACAGGCTTTCTTGGATCATCTCTTGATATATAGCTTACTGATATGAGGCGGGTTTTGTAATGAGCGTAATTTACAGCCTTTACGACAGAAAATCAATTTTTAGCGATCGTAATATGTTTTATTTAAACGTTAAAGAGATTGTATTGATCAATTTTATTCATTATACAGTCGACTCTCCCTAATTCAAACCTTCGATAATACGAATCTCTCGATAATTCGAAGTATATGCTCAGTCCCTAGAAAAATCTTGATAATTAGAACTAAAACGATACGTTTTGGTATACTCAATATTTCGAAGTAAAATCTGGGGCTGGATAGACTGCAACACGCTATAATTTGAAATTATCTTATAAAACTCTCGACAATTCGACACTCACTATCATGTGCATTCCTGTAATAAA
Organism: Trichonephila clavata; assembly: GCA_019973975.1. Lineage (NCBI taxonomy): Eukaryota > Metazoa > Arthropoda > Arachnida > Araneae > Nephilidae > Trichonephila > Trichonephila clavata. The sequence goes on along the minus strand of BMAO01025525.1, from coordinate 16,348 downwards.
AAGGGTGGAGCTTACAAGTTTTGCATTGTGTTGTCTCTGCGTGTCTCCCATGTAACGTAGCCCCTTTGATGACCATGTGTTTGCTACTTCCTTCTTTATGTTTTCCGGTTCCTCAGGTGAAAAGACACTTTTATTGTTTCCATTCCTTTAAGTGGACAATAGATCAACCGTACCTATTGTCGGCCGTCCATATTTTTCGTTTAATACGTGGCCTTGCTACACATGTGTTCAGAAAGGATGGTCCGCTATTGTGAAAAAAAGAAGGGTAGGATTGTGTATGAATGTATTCTTTTAATATGTACAGGACTTTTAACTTCTGTAAAATATTTATACTGAATAATATGTACTTTTTAAAAATGCTTTAAAATAATTTTATACATATGTACAATTGTTGTTTTATTACATAGTTTCAAATTTAAATATGTTAGAAAAGTATTTCTTTTCGTGTATTTTGGGAATTTTTTCTACCCTTTTGATAATTCGAAGTTTTTCATTGGTCCCTTCAACTTCGAATTATCGAGAGTCGACTGTATTTTAAAAGGAGAGGTTGGATAATGCGAATTGCAATTGAATTTTTTTTAAATACAAAATAAATGAACAATGGAAATTGTTCAAATTATTTACAGGTCATTAAGAGATTTAAAGTGGAAATCATTAAACATTTTTAGTTACATCAAAGTTTTTGATGGCAGGTCCGGTGAATAAATGGTTGAAAGCGGAAACCTGGAAATGGTGCGAAGCGTTTGGAGGCGCATGCCGTATGAAGTACAAAGCCGAGATGCAGAGGTGCAGTCAGGAAGTGAAAGGGTTCATGCAGAGGCTCAATCAGCCCTTCAGCACCACCGAAGAGATCAAAGCACTCATCTCTGTACTCGAAGAAATTCGTGAGAAAGAAGTTGACATCGATTCTGCCATCACTCCAGTCGAGGTAAAATCTCTTAGAAATTTTAAATGGTTTCGGTGTTGCAGAAAATGAAAAAAAAGTGCTAACTCTAACTCTTATTTCAATATTTCGCCCATAACACATTATAACTTCTAATTTTGTAAAAAAGAAATAAAATTTCGCTGTTGATTCCGTATGTAACAAATCAAATGATAGATTCCCTGTTCGCTTCCTGGACGGACGAAAGATCAATCACACTACATTAAATAATAAAACAAGCAGCGGTGTTTTTTTTAGATTCGTAAAAATGTTTTACAAGAGAAATAATTTAGTCTTCGAATCTAGATCGCTTGGTTGATATGAAGTTATTCTAATGTTATTGAAAACACATATAAATAATTTTTAAAAAAAATCACAGCTTAAATTTCCTTTAAAAAGTGCATTCTCCCACTCTGTAGAATATTGTTCCATCCCAATGGTGTTTCGGGGAAATACATATAGGATCTCTGCATGGATTTCCCCTAAATCCATACAGATATTCAAAATGGATTCAATTCTAAATGGCGTTTTTTACGGCAAAAAGCAGACAAGGAAATTATTTTTGAAATTGCCTCAGATTCAAATGAGGGGCCACTAAAATGCCTTCAGTGGGCCATTCATGGCCAGCGGTCCACGGGTTGAAGACCCTTAACATAGAGAGAGAGATATGTATGAAATTTGTCGGATTTGTCTTCATTTTGCCGTGATGTGGATGTAGATAAGGTGCCAATTCAGATACCGTCCTCGTCATTTGACTGGTTCAAGACTATACGCTGTGGATAGTGAAACAATGAACCCTGAATGAACATTCCAAGCCTAACTGGTGAGCAGAGAGCTTATTTGAGTATAATAAATAAACTCTACAAAACATTAAAAAATCTCTACATCCCGTAGTATCAAATATTAATCCTAAGTCTTGTTTTCGATTTCAAGCGCATCAAGCTCATTAATGTCTGTAATATATGACAAATAATTTTATTTGTATGTTTGCCGAATAAATATTTTCAAATAAATTTTCTATATGATTAACTCTCAGCAAATGTAATGCAAATTTCTAGTTTATACATCCATACCCGGGGGCATAGAAAATATCTGTTCGAGAAATTGGATAATAAATAAAAAAAGCAAGGAATTCTGGTTTAGAGTTGCTTTAAAGTATTTTGAAGTAGTGACTTTATTTATTCTCTGCATAATGTACCTACTCTCTTTAAAATGATTCTTTAACAACTAATGTAGAATTAAACAATTAACCAAAAAGAACAAAGATTAATATTATTTAAATTAAAAATCCATTACTTTTAAACGTATTGCTTTTCAGGAATGCTTTACCACATTAGCTATATATAAACTGGTACCTAACAAAGAGGATCTAGATAACATCGAGAACTTGCGATATTTGTGGGAACAGACCCAGAAGCAGTCAACCGAAACACAAAATTCACTTCTGGACATGAAAACTCAATTCCAGGCCCAATTGAGTGAGAATATATCGAGTTTCACCAACGAGTTTGAGAAGTTCCAGAAAGATTACCAAGAAGTAAGGATTCATATATATGGGTTATAATGTAAGGTATATAGATAAAAATATCTTATTTTCCATTTGTTTGAAATTTGCTGTAATTTAATTTTTAGTTTTTATCACGAATTTCCACATATAAATATGTTTTTAACAAAATCAATATTCTTTCATAGAAAGGACCGTTAGTTGTCGGATTATCAGCTATGGAAGCATCAAATAGATTGGCCGAATATCAAGTAAGTTTAAAGCATTATATTTAACTGGGGATTTCTAACCGCATGAAGTTTTTACACAAGTGGCAAAAGTCATGGGATATCTCCTAATATCGTGTCAGTCCTCCTATAACAAGGCGAAATGTAGCAATTCAACGTGGCATGGACTCGACAAGCCATTGGACATCTGTATAAATACTAAGCCATGCTATCTTTATACGAGGGCAATTCGGAAACTAACCACCGTTTGGACATGGCGCTGGAAGTACTGTTCGCAGCGCCCTCAGTCGAATACTCGAGAAATCTCTGATTCAGTATGCTTCCAGTCGGCGAATGAGATTGTCGTAGGGCCAACAGTTGGCTAGTTATAACGTGACAAAATTTCTGCCGCCATAGAAAATCCCACAAAATCTGAAGTGCGAGGAGTGATAAGATTTCTTTGGGGGCCTAAGTAACTGTCATCAGCGGATATCCATCGTAAATTGTGTGCCGTATACAAGCTAAACGTTATGAGTGAAGGTGTAGTGCGTCAATGGATATGCTTTTTCAAGGACGGAAGAACAAACATCCATGAGGAATCACGAAGTGGAACTCTGTCTGTTGTGAGTGCTGATCTCATCAGATTAACATATAATCACTGCAATGAAGAAGTCTCTTGGGGGACAGTATTTTGCTGACGAAGAGGAACTTAAAAACGCTGTGACACATTGGTTTAAATCGCAGGCGGCCGCTTTTTATACAGAAGGAATTGATAAATTGGTAAAATGGTACAAGTGCTTGAATAATGGGGGAGACTATGTTGAAAAATAGAAGAGTGTTTACCTTTGATATGTAAAAAAAATTTTCCGCTCTGTCCTAGTTTGTTTTTTATACCGATTCAGAGGTTACTTTCCGAATTGCCCTCAAAACTGTCCATAATTACGAAAGTGTTGCTGGTGCAAGATTTTGTGCACGAACTGACTTCTCGAATATATCGCATAAATGTTCAATCGGATTCATATCGGTCGATCAAGGAATCCGGATCATTCACTGAAAGTGTCTAGAATGTTCTTCAAACCAATCGTGAACAAATAAGGTCCAGTGACATGGCGTATATTGTCATCCATAAAAATTCCTTCGTAGTTTGGATACATGAAGTCCATCAATGGCTGCAAATAGTCATCACGTAGCTGAACATAACCATTTGTAGTCAATGATCGGTTCAGTTGAGGCCAGAGCATCTACTCCATTCAATGCAAAAACAACTCATACCATTATAGAGCCACCACCAGATTGCACAGTGCCTTGTTTACAATTTAGGAGCATGGAATCATGGGATATGAGCCACACTCGAACCCTACAATCAATTCTTACTAACTGGATTCGTGATTCACATGACCAAGCCATTGTTTCCTGTCGTGTAGTGTCCAACCACAAGGGTCACGATTCCAGGAGTGGTGCTGTGGGGACTGTGTCGTACTGTTAGTAGAGGCACTCGATTCGGTCTTTTGCTCCTTAGCCCATTGAAGTCACATTTCGCCCCACTGTCCAACACGATTTGTCCGTCGTACGTCCCACATTGATTATTTCGGTTCTTTTACTTAGTATTACATGTCTGTTAACACTAGTAATTCTACGAACACATGTCTGGTTTTGGTCATTAAATGCTCGTGATCGACCACTGCAGTGTCCATAGTGGAAGGTTATGCCTGAAATTAGGCATTCTCGGCCACTGGGGATCTCGGAATGTTGAATTCCTTAGCTATTTCCGAAATGAAATTTCCCATGCGTCTTGCTTCAACTGTCCATTCCACGCTCAAAGTCTTCTAATTTCAATCGTGTGGCCATAATCACTTCAGAATCCTTTTCTCTTGAATCACTTAAGAACAAACGAAAGCACTTCTAATGCACTGCGCATTTATACATTTTGAACCTATACTACTGTCATCTGTATCCTTGCATATTGCTATCTCATGAGTTTTGCCACTTCAGTGTAAGTTAATATGGTTTGCCATAAATTCATAATTAAAATCCCAGCATATTAAAATTTTCAAAATAATCATTCCAGTAGAAATATATAAAAATATAATTTTTCCTGACAGAATCGTTTCGACGGCTTGTGGCAGAAATATATGACTTACACCGATGGCGCCATATTGTTCGGATATAAATGCAAGGAATTTCCTCGATTGCACTATATAAGAAAAGAGCTCGGAATGATGCAGAAGTTGTACAAGTTGTACAATGATGTTCTGGATAAAGTTAATGGATATCAAGACATTTTGTGGAATAACGTGGATATTGACAAAATTACTAATGAGTTGATTGAATTTCAGAACAGGTAAGTACAGTCTTTGTGCGTATATTGTGTTGCAAAATGCTATTGATATAAGCATGACATAGTAAGGTATAGCTATATACTGTCGAGGATTATCCATTTATACAAGTATTAGTTTGAGGCCACTCAAGCAAAAGTTTTCCATTACCCGTGCTGTTAAAATGCCTAAATTTAAGGAACTTATTTTAAAAAATTAATTGCTAGTACAATAACCGATTTTGATGCATTTATTGCATTGAAATTATTTTTTCAATAAAAAATCTGTTAAGAAAAAAAAAATTGATACATTTTTTAAAAATGTATAAAAAGCTTGAAAAACAGTTGGAATTCGTGAAAATTGTAACTCCTTAATTTGTTTTGAACTTAATTTATTTTGATTACATTTATGACAAATTCTCTCTTTCAAAAATTTTCTTATATAATCTTAATATGTGTGCCAAGTTTCAGATATAAGATTATTTTTATATATATAATTTTTTATCCCCCTCCCAAATTAAAGTATTGCTACTTAAAAGTAATATAATTATTAAATAATGCATATCAGCATAGTAACTTGGATTGTTAAAATACTTCTCCTATTTTAACTGGAGTAATTAACTGTATCAGAAGCCGAAAGAGAGTTTTAGTTTTTTTTCCCAATAAAAGTTGAGAAATCTATTTTTAACCGATTTTTATGATCTCCACCATTTTGAGTAGTCAAGAAAAATATATTTTATAGTTCCAAATCGCTAAGCATTACAGTTTCTATCTGGGGAAAAAATCTTAAAGGGCATTGTGGCCACAATAGCTTAGTGGTTATGGTCACGAGGTCGTAAATAGCGCGTCTTGGGTTCTAGCTCCAGTACCACTGGAAACCCGCGTTGTGGAGGGTTTGATGCACATTAAACCTGACATTGTTGAAAGTCCTCCCGTTGACGTGTTGTGGTAATTTGGAGAGGGGTGTTGACCTTGCTACTTGACCATGATTCAGAATTACGAGATCCGTCGTCAATAGCCATTATGTTACTTTATAGTGCGATGTTAATAAACACTCAAAGTGCATTAAGAATATTAGTAAGGACATGGAAGTTTACATCCTCGGGCTGGATAAGGCCGACTCAATCTTTCATCCCTTCAGTGGGTCGATAAATAAGTACCAATTTTGCTTGGGGATTAAACACTGGGGGTTTCACTGCAGACTGACCACTTGATCGAGACATCTGCTCATGCACCTCAGCACCCAAGGTCACATATACTGAGTTGGGCACAGTAGGCCTTGGCCCTCATGGGCTGTTGCGCCACTGAGTTTAGTTTATAGAAGCTTACAACAGTTGCTTTTTTTTGTGAATATTCAATTTCATTCAGCATGAAATTCACTGTTTATCGAAGAACTTACTGTTTCTTGTAAAATCAAATAATATAGTTTCTGAACTTTTAAAATTATAATATTTATTATCTTAAGGTATCCGACTACCCTAAAATTGTGAATTTTGCCAAAAATTGACAATTTTTTTTATGATTTTATTTTATAGTCCATCCTATTAGCGTTGTAAAAATACCAAGTTTATTATTTTACGTTCACAAGAACAAAAACTACAAGCGTTTTAGTAAGAGCAGATACCATTACTTTAAGCAAGATGTCATACTTTAAAACGCGTTTTACTCGAAATGTGTGTGTGTGTTTTTTTTTTGTTGAAAATGCTCAAACGGGGACAGTGATTACTCAAAAAGTTTTGAAAATATTACACTGAAATTTTTTGCGTATGTTCTGTATAATAGTAGAAGTGTTTTAACCTTCAGATTTATAAATCACCGTTTTATTACAAAATTTACAGTCCATTAAGTGAATATAATCACTGTTTTTTTAAGCAATTTCCTATAACAACTACGATAAAATGCTCTAGTTTTTGTAAAAATTGAAATATCTCTTATCCGTAAGGTCACTTCGACATAGAAACGCATCAGATTTGAAAAATTGAAAATTTGTTCATAAACTTTTGGTACAGAATGGGCCGCATTCATGTTATTTTTCGTCAATTTTTACTTATTTTTTCCCCATTTCATTAATGATAATTTCTTTTCTCTTCTTAATTTTAGCATATTTTTTATAAAATGTGCTAAATAGATCTAAAAACAACAAAAAAAATTCCCATATCTTCATTTTATTTTTTATTTTTTAAAGTTGTCGTAAGTAGTAGTCAGATACCTTAAAAGATACTTTTAAAATTTAACTTCAGGTGCCGGAAACTTCCCAAAGGTTTGAAAGAATGGCCTGCTTTCACACAGTTGAAGAAAATGATCGACGATTTCAACGAGCTGTGTCCCCTGCTGGATCTGATGACCAACAAGGCAATGAAGGGCAGACATTGGAAAAGGCTAATTGAACTTACAGGGCAAGAGTTCGACGTCACCTGCCCACATTTTTGCTTGAAGGACATCCTGAAAGCACCATTGTTGAATCATAAAGAGGATATTGAGGTAACTTTATACATGATTTTGAAAGTAAATGAAATTTTTTTTATAAAATTTCAATTTAGCAAACTTGACGAGCAAATTTGTGGCGTCTACTGTAATGCAAAATGCTTGCGTGCTTTTAGCGTTTAAAAACTACTAAACTATGTTTTATCATTTAGACTTTTTAACGAAATATTAGAGAAAATTCCTATTTTCAATGTCGCAAACCAACTTTATTTTCTGATTTAATGTTTTATGGTCACCAGCAGATGACATCCTAAAGTTTTTTTTAAAAAAAACTTAATGCACACACACATATAAGTAGTTTGAAAGACAGCTGAACATCGTATTTAAAAATCAATGCACACATTACATCATCAAATATATATGTGTAAAAATTTCTACAAATGCTCAAAACAAATACGTGTACTTTAGAGATGAACTTGTCATCTATGGTAGTTTTTATGAGTAAGAGAAGAATAGTGACTCTCACAAAATGTTATCATTGAACCGTGAACATTTTTGTGGTTTTATTACTAAGTTATATATTTCCAGGTAAAAAATTGGCAATTCGGAATTCTTTTTCTGTGTGTTTTGTTTTATTTTAATTATGCTAAGTTAAAAAAAATAATTTTGTAAAAATTATTACTATGTATTTTTTATTGCCATAGAGCTCACATCTTATCTTTAAGTAATTTGTTCAGAGATTATACACGCATAAACACGCACACAACGGTTGTTCCCTATATGGGGCAAAAACTTTCAAGAGAGAACAGACAAATTGTAAGCGAAACAAAATAAATGAGGTATCAAATGGCTAGTTATATGCCTAAGCATTCTTATGGTTACGTGGCCAGAGCGGTTGTGGTTAGAGCGAACACATGAGGGAAGCTGGGTGAGCAGAGAGAGGCGAGCATTCTTGCACCTATTGTGTTGTTTCCCTAATCATCTATTGTGCAGTTTTGACCCTTCATTTACTGTTATTAATTAAAATATTTTTCTGAAAACTTTTACTTTTATTACATTTTGCTATGTTTAAAATGCATTCGCACTATAACATTTTAACAGTTTAATATAAATAATTAAATTTGATTGACAAAAATGTATTAATACACATATCCTTGTAAATCGATAATCGAGTGCAAAAACAGAAAACTTCAGTAAAAAAAAAAAGTTATCCCCCCACGTGAAAGATATTTGCCACTTAAAATACTGTTTTAAATTATATTTGTGGTTTTTAAAAGCATTTACTTATACTTATTTATATATATCTGTACCCTTTATCTATTCTACGATGGGAAAAAAACGTGTTCGTTCTAACCACGATGAGTTTCGCAGTATCCGCTCTGACCACGAAATCTTATGTATCCCCCCGCTCTGACCGCGTCCACTTTACCCACACCACCATAAGGGGAAAGGACTGCGCTTGCGGTCACGATCAAAACTGTTGTATTCCAATCAATATTTTTTCTTTATATTTAAATAAAATTATACACAAAGAAACATTTTTCATCCCATCAAAAAGTAAGCACTATTGAAAACATTTTTATTTCTGAGGCTCAATACAAAAACAACCATTAAAGATACTGAACTCAGATACCAGTAATACCATAACAGCTTTGATCCGGAATTTCATGTCAACACTAATAATTAAAATAGACACATTAGGTATTTTTTTTTCTTCTTGAGCCTAAAGGACTTTTCAATACTCTTTCTACTAAGCCTTAAGCATGTCACAAAGTGAGGACTTGTTCCTTTCTCTTCTGCTGGAGGTTAAGCTGCAATCGCTTGTTCATTCTTGAGTGTCCTGAACTCATGAACACAAAATGAGCAAATGCTGCCTTTGAGCAATGTTTCACTTGACGTCCTATTCAACATCCGAAGTAATTACTAATGGGTGGTCAACTCTGCACTGTCAAATCAACTCTACTTTTCAGCGGTCAAAACAAGACTAATTCAGTTTCGGCTAGCGACTTCCTATTTATAGGCCTCACGGAATTTTCGCGAAAAATCTGTTGCGTCATGGATCGTGATATTGGTAGTTTTCTCCCGTAATTTTTGGTAGAATCCATATGGTCGAGAACTCGCCAAAAATGGTCACCAACATGGTTGTCAAAATGGTCGCCAAAAAGGATGTCGACTTGGCTTTATCACCAAGATTTCGCCAAGTCTCCATTGAGAGAGAATCGACATTATAATTTAAGGAACGGCATTTCTTGCTAATATTACAATTTGAACATAAAACAAATACGACATTGAGTAATATAAACGTATTTTGTATCTAGATATAAACTATTTACACTATTTTAAGCATTCTTTGCACAAACTTGTAGCAGTATATTCAAGCACACAGTTCAGTATTTAATAAGTGATTTTAAAGGAAAAAGAGGAAGAGAAACATTTTTTTAGTAGATATATAATTATTTTAACAATGCACATACGTACAAAGTCTATGCCATAGGTTCTCAACGTTGGCGATAACGCCCTCTTGAGGGTGTTTGTGGCTTACAGGGGGGCAGTAAGAGATCCAGAGAAAATGAGGGGGCGTTGAGATGGCATGGAGGGGCTTGGGCAGATTTACCAAAAATAGTCTAAAAAAGACTAAAATTACGCTGATTATGTGCTAACAAAAGTATACTTTAATACTGTTTATCTTATGTTGATTGTATGTATTTAAATCATTTATATATCAAATGTACGAAAATTCACATATTTCTGTAGTTCAGGAAGTGGATGTGAAAAACTTAAAGATTACATTACATTCAGACCTACAATACATTGAATGATATAGTGCATTTTAATTTCTGTAATGCATGTGTTGTTTATGTCTGTAAGCATTAGGAAATATGTTTCGTCCACTGCATTTCATTATGTATATTATCCAAGAAACATAATTAAATATATTATCCAGGAATTAACGTTGATTCTTTAAAGGATAAAACTGTCAATTTTAATATTTATTTTGAAAGCAATAGTTTATTATAAATCACTTCGTATCACCAAAAACCCCTGCCTGTTTTTATAACAGATAAGCTAAAATTTTATTCCACTCTTTTAAATGAAGAAGAAATTCAGTAAGTGTTTCAATTCGAAAAATATCCTATCTATGACTAAAATATATAATGTTACACTTTTAAATATATTTGTGGCAAATAGCTATTTCAAATTCTCAAGTAAAAAAATTGGGGCTTTAGAAAAAAAATTAAATTATAAATATATTCTACTAGCCGTTACCCGCCCACTACGCTGGGCATTTCATGATGTTATATATATATATATATATATATATATTATTATTATTATTATTATTATTATTATTATTATTATTGAGAACTAAGCCCTAGCATTAAGATTTGATTATATTGAAAAATATAAGTATGCCTGTAACTCTCGACTCTTGATATAAAAAAGAACAGGACTTCTAATTTATATTTTTTAAAAATTTAAAAAATTGAAGCATAGAATGTTTGCTCTTTCGTAATCCTATAACCAAGTAGATTTCCGCATAACCAATTTTTGGTGGATCTCTACTCCGTAAAATAAACATGCAAGACAAATTTAAGACTAAGTCTAATAGAGTTAAAAACGAAGTTTTTATAATCAATACCCTCTTGTAATTCCGTTGAGAGTCGTTCTTTAAATATAACTGTTCTTTGCGGATTTCAATTTAACAAAAGGAAAATGCAAACCAAATTCCACTATTATAGTCCTTGTAATTTGAAAAAAAAAGAATTTTTTTTTGTGTCAATACTCCCCAGTAACCCCCTGCTACCCCAGGAGTTGATTCCCTAAAATACATTCTTAGTAGATCCCTATTCAACAAAAGAAACATGCTTAGCCAATTTAATACTTTTTAAAAATTTAACTTTTGTTTTCACCATGTATTATGTACGCGCTTATTTCTCTAGAGTGGGAGGGGCGGTATCGAAATATTCACTAGAAAAGGGGGTGCCAGTTCAAAAACGGTTGGGAAAAGGATGTCTATGCAAAGACTCGTGTTAGCCGACCCAAGGACTATGTTATATCCTATGGGTAATTTTTTTTAAAATTCTAGGACATATGCATCTCCGCTCTGAAAGAAAGGGACATAGAGGGAAAACTAAAACAAGTGACATCCGAGTGGAGTAATCAGAATTTGACTTTCGCTGCTTTCAAAAACCGAGGAGAACTGTTACTGAGGGGAGACACGACGGCTGAAATCATTTCACTCCTTGAAGACAGTCTTATGATTCTGGGATCTTTACAAAGCAATAGGTAAGCGTACCCAGCTCTGATTCCTCAAATATTAATAAATAATTTTTGTTTGTTTACGTAATTATTCACGGGTTCTAATACTTTCAAGAAATTAATTTTTTACTTAGTTTTCATGTGGAAAAAATTTTAAAGCTAATGTTTTGAATGTTTTCTAAAGTACATTTCCCGTTTACTTAATTATAAGAAATTTTATGGGATACAAGATTAAGATTGAGAGCTGGAAGGAGTTTTTCAAAATTAATGCTCTGAAAGTTTCTCTTTAAGTGTCGGAATATTAATTTAATAATTTTAACTTTTATTTAATTATGAGAAATAACTTTTGTTTCCCTCTCAGCTATATTCCTTTATAATATATTCCTATATAATATTCCTTTCCCGAAAATCAGCAAAAAAACTGATTTTCAATTTTTACTGAAAATAAACCACTCCTTCTTTAATGCAATTTAAAGTTTTACTCTAGCTAAATTAAAAGTATTTTAGCAATGCAAGGTATGGTGCTGATATGCATTACTTAAAGATAAAAGTGTTTACTTTATATCGTGATTATTCAAAAGTGTAAATTAAGTAAGAGTAAAAATGTGACGGATCTGTACGTGACCTTATATTAACAGTCCTTTTGGGTGTTCTTTTGGGCCAGCAAAAATACCAATCTTCTCCAAAGAAGGAAACGTGATATGCAAATTAAGTTTATTATATATATTCCTACTTCCGAGTTAAAGGATTAGTGAATTGTTAGTGAATTAGAAGTGAATTGTGAGTAAATTAGAAGTGATGAGAATAGTGAATGAAAAGTTAGAAGTTTAGTTTACTGGAAGTGACAAGAAAGATTCAAGGCAAAGATTACCTTGTAAAGGATTATAACCAGGAAGATAGAGTTAATTACAATTGATTAGAGAAGACTGCCTAAAGTCAGGTACTGTCAACTTCCGATTACGTTGATGTTTAAAGTGTTCAAATCGTTAGGCGGACATCAAGTACTTATCTTCTGTGCAAAGTAATATTAAGGAAAAAACCACATTATTATAAAGTGCTATTATATATGTTTTCTCCCCAAACGCGAATCTTGTCTCTTCCCTCTTTTCTTCTCTCTGTTTGACTGAATTATCCTATTGATAGTGTTGATTTGTGTTTGAGTTGATTAAAGTGAAAAATAAAATAATTGGAATTTATCATGTCGAACGATCCTTTATTCCTTCCACACCTTTAGCCGGTCCCAGGGTAGAAGGGAATATAGGCTCGTTTCAAAAAACACAAAAGAAAACATGTTTGAAAATTCTATTCACCTTATAACTTTGAAACTTTGCACGCATATTATTATATAAATAAATATTTAAATGAGAAGTTTTTTTTTATCAAAAAAAATTATTCAAAAATTTATGGTTAAAATATACATGAATTTCAACTTTTGGAAGGTTTTCTTGCGTTACTCCATTTATAAATGTTTTTTTTTAAAGAATACAACTCAAAATTTTTTAAAATGCTCTCATTAAAATAATATTAATGATACTATAAAAGCACATAAGAAACTGGTGACTGTACGAAAAACAAACTTTTAAAACATATTCCTTAAACTTATTCATTTTTAACATCATGGAAATAAGGAAATGTTGCTTGTCGTAACCTCCTTAGTATAATTCTTTCATTAAATGAGTGATATAAGGGTTTTTTAAGAATATTCATAAAATGTGCATATATACACGTAATTTTCTTTGTGAAGTATTATAGACATTTAAAAATCATTGAAATATATACGCGAATAAGTTCATTACAGGAAAAATCTTTTCAAAAACCAGTTTGAATTTTTAATGTACAAAATTGCCAAAAAAGAAAAAAGCTGTTTCATTTTTATTTTTTAGGTACAATGCTCCGTTCAAGAGTCAGATTCAGAAATGGGTTCAAGACCTCTCGAATACCAACGAATGTCTGGAAAGATGGCTGTTTACACAGAATATGTGGGTTTACCTGGAAGCAGTTTTCGTCGGAGGAGACATTGCCAAACAACTTCCTAAGGTTAAAAAAGCTTTCATTTAATCTTTCTTTCCATATGTCTTTGTGTAAAATAAAAACAACAATAATAGTTTGTTCCTTTCATCTGTCAACTTGATGAGCAACCAGTTTTAAATTTTAAAAAAATTGAATTAAAAAATAAACAATCATCAATAAGTCAAGACATTTGTGGCTTAGGTATTGCAAACAAATATCCAGGCGTGCAAACCACACAATGTCATTTATTTTCTATCACTGAGAGTTGAAAGGCCTTTTTGATTTACGTCCCATCATGGAGAGGTTGCTTGGTTGAGTTCTCGAAAAATAACTTAAGAATAACTTGAAGTCGAACATTTTTCAAATAAAATAAACTGTTTTGTAAGGTCAATATTTTTAGATTTCTCGCACTTACTGATTTTTTTATGTAAACTTCAGTTTCAAAACAATTATATAAAAGTGTTACCTACTATATACAAAATATGGGACAATCATTGAAGCATTCAAGAAAGCATGTATATTATTTCAAAATTCTATTAAAGTTTTCTTTCAAATTTTAGTTAGGTCTCAATCCTTATATCTTTGCTTTCGAAAGAAACAAGGAGAAAACTTTTTTCAGTCATAACCTTTCAAATTACCCATTAATTGATTGAATTAATGGGGGCTCATCTAAATCACATTTTGAAGCTACACTCTCGGTCAAATGATGTGGACGACATCTGAGCTTGCACTTCACTATCCAAGTTTTTACGCCATGCTGTAGCCCCTCTCCTCCTCCTCCTCCTCCTCAGTCTGACCATCAAATTCGGAGGGTCCTTTACTCGAGAAAATGTGACTTTAACTCGACTTTACAATAGATGTAGATGCCATGACACAGAAAACCAATAAGGTCCACAAACACAAAAATCAACTAATGTATTTGCTAATGAATCACCCTATTTAGGAGTTATAAAGATGATCAACTAGTCTTTAATTAATTCAAATTTGACTTATGTGAAAGTTTGCAGACACTCTGAAAACTTGCTCCCCCAAAATGTGAAAGCTTTTGAGAATGTGCTGATGTCATCGGATTTGACGATCAGTGAGAACTTTCCACAGTAAGTTCCACTATTAAATAAGAGATGGGATCTAGGTAACGATGGTATCGTAAGTAGATAACTCTAATTTTCAAAAAGAAAATCGCCTCTTTGTTCATTTCTCTCTCAAAACTCAGTGGCGCAACAGCCCATGAGGGCCAAGGCCTACTGTGCCCATCTCAGTATACGTGACCATTGGGCGCTGGGGTGCATGAGTAGATGTTCCGATCAGGTGGTCAGCCTGAAGCGAAACCCCCAGTGTTGAGTCCCCAAGTAAGCTTGGTTCTCATTTTATCGACCCACTGATGGGATGAAAGGCTGAGTCAACCTTGCCCAGCCCGGGGTTTGAACCTCGGTCCTGTGGTGTGGAAGCGCGATGCACTAACCATTTGTTCATTGCTAGCTTCTCAATTAACTAACAGCTATCCACTTCCACGCCATCTCCTTCTAATACTAACTTTTTTTTAATTATCTTATAGAACCTTATTTACATAATACGTTTCCGCTATAAGGAAGTGGCAATAAAACTTAGAAGAATATTACCTTTTGTTAATTTAGTGGCCACGATAGCTTAGTGATCATGATCAATGACTCGCGGCTGGCGTGTCATGAGTTCAAACCCCAATGTCACTGAAGGAGATTCGATCTCAGTTTTTCCCGTTCCGTAAGCATAACTTACCACTGGACTAAAATGATTACTTCAGTCCGGAGGCTGTTACAGGCTTATATAGATACCACCGCCGCAGACTCGCCTACCAGTGAGTCGGTAGGCGAACGAATGATATAATTGTTATGGCGAACGTGTGAGTTGCTGTTGCGTGAAGTGTGTCTTACGGCTTGATTGTTGCGTCATGTGGATCTGATTGCTTGTTTGTTGCGTCATGTAGATCTGACGGCTTGTTTGTTGCGTCATGTGAATCTGACGGCTTGGTTGCATTTGCGGCTGGTAGATTGCGCCACGACAGCCACGCGAAGGTTTCGTTTTTTTTAGCTCCAAGGTCACCAATGAAGGATATTCGATCTCGGTACCTCCCGTTCCGTAAGCACATAACTTACCGCTGTACTAAAATGATCACTTCAATCTGGAGGCTGTTACTGGCTTATATAGATACCACCACCACATCACTATAGATCTGCTGTGTAGAGTATTTGATGCATGTTGAATCTGACGAGGCTCAATGTCCTTCTGTTGACGTGGTGTGAAAAGTAAATCAGAGAGGAAGGTGCCAGCTCAGGTATCGTCCTTGTCACTTAGCCATGGTTCAAAATTACGAGGTCCATCGCCAATAGATCTTGTGTTGAAGTACAAGGGTCACTCATTCTTATTAGTTTAAGAGGTAATTATCAGAAGATTGCCCACTACAACGCTCAAGTGAGAACTTCCTGGATAGATTCAACGCGCATGAGTCTCACTGCATGGCGTGTCTTCAGGGACTCCAGACTCGAACTCAGACCCAACAGAAGCAACTCCGGTCTTGAATTCTCGAGTATCATCTCTCGACTACTGCGGCTAAATTATCTATTAAACTTGAAAGAAACAGGTAATAGGGCGAAAACTAGAAGTTATTTCCAAATTCATAAAACCGTGCAACATATTGTTAGCCTCAAAATGAAGATGCAGTAATTTCAATT
>BMAO01025524.1:0-15230 GCA_019973975.1 Trichonephila clavata | reverse complement strand
CATTATCGATGACATTGCTGATTAGCCATGGAAAATTAGTTCGTACAGCAAAGTCAGTCAGAACATCAACACCAAATCTAAAGAAAGTAAAAAGCTGAACAAATCATAAAACTAAATAATGTATATAAAGCAATAAATTATGTATAAAATATCAATAAAATTTTTTAAAAAGTTCACACAGAGTAATTATTAAAACATAAGAGGCAAATTTATGGAGATTTTGTTTTATTTATTTAGAAATCAGTTTAAAATACTTTATATGTATTACAGAGTAAATATATCTGGAGACTTATAAATGAAATTGGAAGAAAACAATTCCATAATTCATAAGGATTTACAAAAGAGTTGTGTAATTCAAAATACAATTAAAAAAATTTTAGACAAAACATTTCCAAAATAAAACTTTTTTAAAAATTAAATCAGTTAAATACATACATATAAATTTTGAAGTAAAATTGTTAATAAAAACAATGATAAAAAAAAAGAGATTGAAAAAATATCAGCAAATATTTTAAAGAAAAGTCATTTAATGATAAATAAGAAAACAGGAAGTTAAATAAATTTTAAAAAAGAACAAATAGATTAAACAGAAAATAATGCAATAATGCACAGAAAAAATTATAGAAATTCATCAAATTTATCTTTATACTATGCTGTAGAAAAAAATATTACAATTTGAAATGCCTATGGGTTTTTTTTAAAAAAAAACTTTTGTCAATTTTTTTTAGTTTAATTCTGTCCATTTCATTGATAAAAATGTTAATGTATATTTGATATAGAGGTATAAAAATAAAATCTTAATTGTCTCGGAACATTGTTTTTTTAATAATTTATAAAACATAAGCCAATTATAACTTATCCTCTCTTTCTCATACATCTAAGTACATGAATATCAACAATGAAATTAAATATTTCAAAGCATATTTTAACAACTCGAAATTACCAAGACATAAAAAAGAAAGAAATATTACTTTTCAAAAAGTAAAATATTTACCAAAATCGTGGTTGCCAAAAACAGAACAATGCACTCCAAATGAATTTAATACAGGTATCATTTGTTCACCCTTAGTAAATGTGCTCACTAAAAAAGAAAAATTACATTTTAAATATTTTTTTTATCAAACATAAGCTTTTCATTTACTGATTCAAAATAGGGAGAAAAATTAATTTCTTACTTATAGATGGAGCAAAAATATCACCACTGAATAATATTAATGGGTCTAAATCATTAAAGCTTTTTAAAGCTGTACAAAACCTTGAAGCACCACCAACAGGTTCAGATGACTGGCTTTCAACATTGTAGCAGTCATTAAAATGCAAGATTGTCACAGACATTTTGAATTTACACCTGTAGTGAAAAGAATTGATTTATATTGTCATACCATAAATTAAAACCAAAGGTAACAAGAAAGTAATAATAATTTTACTTCAAAAATAAACTTCACCATAAATTATGTTTACAATACTAAAAGCCAAAGTATGTTTTCAATTAAATGTCTGAGACATGTGTGTCAAAATTTAGAGAGCTGAAAAAGAATGTGGCAATTCAAAATTTAGAGAGCTGAAAAAGAATGTGGCAATTAAAATAGATTACCAACTCTTTTTCAAAGAACAGGAAATGCCACTTTTAGTTTTTGCACCAAGATTTTGTTTGCTTGAATTAATGTCACACTAGAGCAACTTAGTGTGCAATTGGTGTCAACATGAGATAAACTCTACTGGGAAGTTAATTTTCCAGGATACTTGTCAAAGTATAGCTGACAAGAACCAGCAATCATTTTCTATTCAGTTGCACTACTTCCTGCTGTAAAAATAGTTTCTGAATATCTTAATATTCACACAGTATATACATATTTATAATTAGTAAAGACAGAAGTTATACTACTTTTTATAATTTTATAATATGGAGAGAAATTAATTATACTCTTGTATAGTTGTAAAAAAAATGTGATAGAGAAAAACACACAAGTTAAAATCTCTCCATATAATTTATTTTCAAGTTTTAAAAGTTATATTCACTAGTATATGTGGTGAAATTTATCAGCACAGGTATACAATTCAAAATCTGATGAATCTTTCAAAGAAAATTTATCCACATATATATAATTGATATCAAAATTATGTGACAGTTTCTTTTCATATCACATAAATTTTGAAATATTAAATCTATTTAGAAATCTCCTAACACAGATGCATTATAAAATATAATTCTTTTTAACATGAATGATACTAACATTTCATACAATTTTATATACTATAAAACAATTATATTTTCATTAACTTATACTATGAATTTCTACTTCTACTTATAAATTTTTAAAAAATATGAATATCACATCAAAAATTTATTTATAAACATTCAGTTTAAGTTAATTTTAATAATCACAAAATAATAAAACATTGCAATGCAAATGAAGTTGACATATAAGTATTATTTGCTGAACATTAGATATATTAAATGATTTTCTTGTTTAAACATTATTACAGATTTTTTAAACTAACTGCAGTAATCACTCGAAAAAAAACATTTCAAATTATTCAATAATAAATTATACAAAATTACTGCTTACATTGTATAATAACATTTTTAAAAATTTTGGAGTTAAACAATATTTGTTTATTATTAACCAAATAAATTCATATCAGCTACTCGATAATTACTTCATTCATATCTTTAAACATAAAACTCAAAAATGAAGAGTTTAGAAACTTCCTCAGTAATTCTGTGTGTACCATGTCAGATAAACCATAATTTTCTAAAAATCATCTGAACACAAAAAATATAGATGTATTTATTTGAACTTAAATTAAGAGAATCTGCAATTTCAGCAAGAATGTTTGATACATGAACAGAGAAGACATCTATATCACAATCATTAATACAATCCCAATTATATAAAGTGATTTCTTGCGTGCAGTTAATTTTTTCCCATTGATACAAATAAGTACTGAGGCAATGGTGATCCAAATATATAATAAATCTAAATTTTAATTAAAATAAAATTTAAAAAACAAAAATAACAGAATACAATAGTATTGAAAGATTTCTTAGCAATATGAAGTTTATAGTATTCACTGAAATACAAATAAATACGATTCTGCAAAAACAATGGTTTTATGCATTCAGTTTTTCATACTTTTTTTCAGTTTTTTTTTCAATGGTTCTATTTTTCACAACTTATAACAGAATCAATAATTTGCATATGAATAACCAAATGAAGTAACTGTAATTATATCAAGTTAGAAATTCACAGATTTAATTTTAAATTTATAGAAACTTATTTAATACTAGGGAAAAGAATTACATTCAGAAAATCGAAGAAAAATAACATATTAATGCTAAAAATTTTTTTAACACATCAGTAAGAAGTAATTTTTATTGATACTTAAGTGTTATCGCAACAATCGCCAACATTCAAGGTAATTCGACAGGTTGGCAAACCCAATTTCGCATGTGTCATATGCGTTGAATTGGCAATCATGTGCTTTGTTTCATATAATGTTGCCAATAGGTTGTGGTAATACGAAAGTACCATTTTATCTTGTACCTCTCTTTTCTCATTTTATAGCTTAGAATGCAATAACATTTAGTTTTAATTTTTTAAATGATGAGTATAAACAAGAATATAAAACTTGATTATAGGAAAGAAAATTAACCTTGAGAGACACTGCACAATTAGGATAGAAGAAAAAGCATTTCCTAAGTTTATGAAAAGATAATGAATGCTAGTTAAAAGTCTTGTTAAGAAGTTTATATGTTAAATTGACATTAAACCAGATTTGTTTCCAAATTAAAATTAAGAAAAAATTAATTTCAAAAAGTTTTTAAACTTTTACAATAAAATACAAGTTTTAATTTGTGAAGAACACGATTAGCATATTTATGTGCATTTCATATACATTTAACAAATATTGTAATTAGAAATTTTGAAATAAAACAATTTCAACCTTTTTAGTACATTTGATTATTTCAGAAAAAAATTTCAATACTTAAGTTAAATTTTTACATAACACTTTTCACTATGTTTGAATGTAATATTATATAATAAAGTTCAAAAACAAAATTTTACTAAATCACTATTGTTGTTAGAAAAAAGCTACATACACCAGAAGCTATAAATATAAATACAATGAAAGTATAAAATTGGTGTAGTAAAATTAAATCCAATCAGTGTTTAATGATGAAATTATATGTATTCATTATATATTTGTATAGAATCGGCACCTTTAATAGAAAATTTTAAAATTTCTCTTTTTCAGAAAAAATTATTAATTTTGGCAAGCAGCTTGTTTTTAATTTTTTGAAACGTTTGTTAATTTAATTCCTAAAAATTGATAAATATTAAGCATTTTATATTCATCGATGGAGCATAACAAAAATAAAATGCTAGTACGATGGAATATATAATTGATATAAAAAATTTAAATAAAAGTAATCACCTTCAATTTTCAATGAAAAGGTTAACAATTAATGGTAAAATCTATTACCAATGAACTTCATAATGCAGTATTTACATCTCTTATCAAAAATGAATTCAACTGAATCCTACTAATCCAAAAATATTTGAAAGGCATTGAGATAGAAACTTCAAGAAATGCATGTCGGTAATAAATATTCATTTTCACTTCAGTAAGCTTTACATTTTTTTTGTTAGAAAAAACCAGAAATTCATAAATTGCTCCACTTCGATAATCCTGAAGCAACAGCGCATGCGTTTGAATACGGCTTAAAAAGAAAAAGAAAACAAGTGACGCAACTCCTGGAAATTTGATCATTCAAAAAATAAACTTTGCTGTTGCCACCTCAATACTAATATATATATGTATATATTTCATTCATTTGAATTTTTTAAATTCATAATCAGAGGGATTTCATATTCAAGTAAATGATGCAACTGAACTTTGAAATCAGACACGGATCAATGAATAAAGTTTGATGTTGTTGTTGTTACTTTTACCACATGATCGTCAGTAACATCAGATCAAGGCACACGAAATTCATCATAGCAAGGGGCTAGTTGTACACCTGTCGTTAGCCGTAGCTTTGAGCACCATACAGGTAACAGCACGATTTTTCTCGGATACACCCCAATTTTGAGGAATCAGAGGCCTACCACCTCTCTTCTCCTTCCATCAACCTCACGAGAGGACATGCGGCTCGATAATATTTATTGAGTACCTATAAATAAAGTTTAAAATTACACACAGAAGTGTTTCACTAAAACTTATTTGATTGAAATATTGCGGATTAAAAAAGCCGTAAAAAAGACTTGCAAACTAATGTTTCTTTTCTTTCCTCGGAAATTTTGCATTCTTACAAATTTATTCTTGAAATAATGCAGAATGGTTACTGTTAGTATAGGAAAAAATGTCGGTTTTAAAAGAGCTCAATTTCTCAATAATTTCTAAGTCACATTCAGTCATGAAAACTTCAGGTTTCTTTTTAAATTTTGTTTCACGATAGTGTAATTCAAAAAACCTTACATAAATAAGTGAGAGTTATGGAGCATCTGCTGTATATTAACATCCGCTATTATATTAACAACATAAAGCTGTACAAGTGCTATTGGAGACGGACCTCCTAATTTTGAACCATGGTCAAGTGATGAGGACGATACCTCAGCTGATACTCCCTTCTCCTAATTTCCACACCATACCAACGGGAGAACGCTTGAGCTTCAGCATATTCAACGTACATCGGCTCCCTCTACACGGCCGGTCTACAACGGCAATAGGATCGAATTCATAGTACACCACCCACGAGTAACCTCACATAGGAGGAATTTGATAAAGAATATTTAATGCTGGTTTTTATAGATGGCAATAAATTTTAGTCATAATGGCCTGTTCTTGGATTATTGTATTTGGTTCGTTACGATTTTTGGCTTCATTCAAACGAATTACTACAAGCAAAAAACTTTTCTCCAGTCCTGCCATTCTGGCAAAATTGCAGCACATTAGTAATAACTCCCGCGAGGACTTGCATCCAGATCAAGGGGGAATCGTCTTTCGAAGAGCCAGCGCCCGCAGAGCACTTATTCTCCTTATGGGCAATGTGGGAGGAGACTGAAGTGGCGCATTTATCCGCTGATAGAACTAGGGGCCTTTGGTTCCGAAACCGAGTAACTTAACCACTACACCAAAATGATCACCTGGTGTGGAGGTTGTTACTGGCTTACGTAGATGATACCGCTACACACTTCCCCACCAGTGAGTTGGTGGATAGGCTAACGAACGATGTATTTGTTAAATCAAGCTTGTTTGCTGCTGCGTCACGAGTTGTGACGGCTTGAGGGTTGCGTCACTATGCGACGGCTTTTTTGGTTGCATTTTCGGTGGATAGATGGCGCCACTACAGTTCAGAAGGTTGCCTTTTTCTGAGTTCAGCCAGGGTCACCAATGAAATGGAGCATTTATCCACTGGGATAGAACTCGGGACCTTTGGGTCTGAAACCGAATAACTTAATCACTACACCAAAATGATCACCTGGTGCGGAGGTTGTTATTGGCTTATGTAGATGATACCGCTACAAGACGAAAAATAAGGGCGTTTTGAGATAGTCAAACGCAGGTAAAGACCACCACAAAAGGCAGGGAGGAAAAAGTCAGTGTCCGACTTTGAAATCGGTGGGTTTCTGGTTCCCCAACAAGAGGGAGGTAGCATCCCCAAGCAGTGGCGTAACGCCCTACCCAGGAGCTCTAGGGGGCCCAAAGCTTGATAGACACCAAGAACACAATCCTTTATAAGACAGGCTTGGGGCCCCAAACCTGATTTTGCATGGGACCCTAATATTCTTAGTTACGCAACTGTCCCTCGAGAGTAACTTCAGAGTAGAAGTAGATTTATATGCAGATAACTGCATCCAATTACCAATGCTGTCTATATGACCTTTGGTCTTGTTTGATTATTGGCCTTGTGACAAGACACGAACCAACTAAAAAACATACCAAATTACATAACCAAGATATGCTTTCATTTCAGAATAATGATATTATTTAACTCGCTCCACACTGTGAATCGAGGAAAAATTATAAAGAAAATATTATTTTTTTATAATTTGATTGGCTTTAATTAACGCATTACTGAATAATTTCAGTTGTGAATTAAAAATAATTGGTTTTAAAAAAATTGATGAATTAAATATTGGGTTAATAAGAATTTATTTTTCAAAAATAGCATGTTAATATATATGGTTTATATATATACATTCCTTAGGAACATAGAACGCTTAGAAAACTAAAATATATGTTAACTCTATAAAACTTTAAATAAAACTAAAAAAAAATAAACTTTGAACTCTACACGTATATTGTAAGGTGAAAATAGAAGAGAGTGTAATACACTGGTGTAATAAATTAAGAGAATTTTCAGACTTGAACGATTATCTCTAGAACTACTGGACCGATTTTAGTGAAATTTGATATGTACATACATTAATACAATACAAAACAAATAACCATTCAACAATTGCAACACACACGCATGATCGAACGTAACATTCGTTTGAGCTGGAAGGTATAAAACAGCGGTTGCAGAATAAACAAAAGAAAGGGGTTAATATGGGGTATGACTACCTCTTTCAACTATACAGGCCTCGCAGCGTGGTGTCATACTTGAAATAAGGCAGTTTATCAGTTCGTATGACAATTGGTCCCCCTAGTTCAGCAATGCTGTTTTCATTTCTTGGATGGTTCTGGGAGGGGGTTGCGAGTTGCAATTGCCCTCCTCAGAGCGTCCCAGGCATGCTCTATAAGGTTGAGGTCTGGAGACCTGGCTGGTCAATCCATACGGCGAATATCCTCACACTCTGTAAATTCGTTGACCAGAAAAGCTCTGTATGGCCTCGCGTTATCGGCCATTAAAATGAACTCGGGGCCACATGCACCCCTGAAAAGGCGAACATAGGGCTCCAAGATCTCATTCTATACCTCACACCAGTCACAGAGCCTCTTTCAAAGACATGGATAGGTGTGCGACCATCCATCCAACATGATGCCTGCCCAGTCCATTGAACTTCCTCCGCCATAATTGTTAATTTCTTGGATATTGGAGGGTAGGTAGAAGATTCCTGATTCTCTCCATATGAACGCACGGCGAGAATTGGTGTTTAGGCTGAAACGAGACTCATCGGCGAACAGAACGGTTGCCCATTGATCCCTACTCTAATCTTTATGCTGTATGCATCATACTAAACGGACTCTCCTGTTCGTAGAAGTGAGAAGGATGCAAACAGTAGGTCTTCTGGCATGCAACCCTCTCACATGAAGTGTTTTTGAAACAGTCACCCTTGATACACGGGCTCTTACGGCTGCATACAAGTAACGAGAGAGCTGAAAATCTGTAGCCTCTCTGCTACGCCTTGCTCTATTCGACCAAATGGCGATCTTCTCTAAACCGTCGGGGCCCTTGGACGACCTTGCACAGGCTTTCTCTCCATGGATCCAGTATCCGGAACTATTTCCATAACTTACACACGACGCTGGGTGTTAAATTGAACTCTCTACAAATCTGGGCTTGACACCGGCCTGCTTCTAGCCCTTCAACAATTCTCCACCTCATTCCATCTTCTAAACGTTGGTGGTTGCTCATTTTTTACTGTTACAATTTGAATTGAATTGATTGTTTCAAAATAATACCAAGAAATTTGTCGATGTGTGCTGGCGAACGAAATACGTCTTAACTTACACGCACTTATAAAGCCTGTTTTTCTGCTGGCTCCGCCTACTTAATCTTGTACGGCTATGAAGTATTTGCCGAACAAGGTTTGCATTTTTATCTAGAAGCAGGGGTTTTCATTCAGTTCAGTTCTTTTCATGGAATTCAATAAAATATGCAAATTCTCTTAATTTCTTATACCCGTGTATTTCCATTAGGTCATGCAATTTTGATTTTTTGCAATTCTTAATAGAATTTTATTAATCACACTGATACTCGAATTACAAGAGAGTAAGTGTTTTCCAAACTCTATAATCCAACTACTTAGATGATTGTGGTGACAAAATATTTTGAACTTCTGTTAAAGTTAAATATTTAGTTTTTAAAAAAAAATATTTGATTAACAGCAATCGTTATATAGTATTAATTTTACAATAAAAATATTAGACAGAATGTGCTGAGTTTTATATTAATTTATATTTACTGCTATAAAATAGAATGAATTATATGTATATTGCCTTTAATAATCCCAATATCAAAAGAATCTATTTTGTATATTATTCAACAATAAAACTTGAAGTCTACGCAATTTTTCAGTAAAAAAAAAAGTTCCAAAATTATATTTATTCCTGGCTTTACTAATATAAACAAAGTAATTTATTTCAACAAAAATTAAAATTATTTCCTTCATGTTACAATTTTTAAGAAGAAAAAAATTATGGAGTAAAATTATATGGTATTAAATTTTTACTTTTTGAAAATTCCTCTATGTGTGTATTATTTTTTTTTTTAATTAATATTCCTCTCGACTTAAAAATAAACTAAAATTTAATAATTTTTTTATTATTTATCGAAATTATATATCAGATTTTCCAGCAGATTACCTAAACAGAAAAAGATAATTGGTGGATAATTATGGGGCACCCGAAATCAACATCAAGAGAACATGAAGTGTAAGGGGAGGACCATATCAGTTCTGGGAAAAATAAAAAAAATTCCCTATCACTTGGTTAATTAGACTACGTTAATTTCAATTATACCAAAGAAAAGTTTTGCTCGATTTGTGACAGTGCTTAAGATGACATTAGTGAAAAAAAGTCACTGAAAGTTTGAAGAATTTGTGGTCACAGTTACTAATGATGTGATGGAGATTCTTACTTTTGCACTTTTTCAAAAAGGGATTTTTTTTTTCCAGCACTGAGATGAACCCCCATTTTCACCCTGGGCCCGCTTGGTGTTGAGTTTTAGGACACCCTGTATGTATATTCATGCCAGTATTTTAACTATCCCTTAAGTCTGTGTTTTTACTACGTTACTTATTCTAATTAACCTATCATTTCGCGTGTTTTGCCCAATTTTCCTAAATAATCCACTTAATATTCGTATTTTTATAATTCTTTTATTTTAAGAGAAAAAGTATATAATAATAAATATATTCTCTAATTTTTGGGGGGGAAAAGTCTTGGAAATGCGGCACATTTAGAATTTTAGAAGTAAAATATGCAACGAAAGCAAAACTTTTCTTCTTTCGAAGTTTTTCGCATCAAGGCAATTGAATAAAACTTGTTAAAGTTCACTTTCTACAAATTTTAAAAAAGAGAAAAGTATCTGTTTTAATATATTTACGTAATTTTTTTTAATTTTGAAATTTCAACTTTTGTAATCGATTCCTATGATAAAAAAAAGTTTCAAAATATTTCTTTTTATTTTATAAATAAATACAAAAGATTAAATTATAAATTTAAAAAATTTACTAGAAATATCTGTATAATCCTTCTGTGTTTTTGAGAATATTTGGTACAAATAAAATGCCAAATAAGAGAATATAAAATATGATGTTAAAAAAATCTTTTCGATGAATTTCGAATGGTTCTAGTAAATTGAGGTGCTATTCGACAAGAGATAATATAGCTATATTTCTCAAGCTTTATTTCATTAAAGTATGAATATTCATTAGTTGCGAAATTTTTATTTTCCTCTTACTGGATACTCTTTTCTGTTATTTGAATATGATTTTTTTTAAAAAAATGTTTTCTGGTATTTAAATAAAAAGTGTTATGTTGAAACATATAATGTAGATGTGCTTCCCCCCCCCCCCTACTTCTTCCTTTTGGTAAAAAAGGAGTATTGATGAGGTACATTTTTATCGTTTCCGGAGCTGGGAGTGGCAAAACTATTTTGAGCTTTTCGATTTTCAGGAAGCTGCTTTTATTCAATTCCTACTATTTTAGTTCCCACTCTCCTATATATATTTTATTTATATGTATATCTTGTTCACACAAATTTTCAATCGTTAATAAAATACTTTTCATTCATCCACTCAAGTTCAAACACATTCTTTTAAACTTGTAGTGTATGGCATTAGATGTTAATACAGTTTCTTCAAATATTAATTCATTAATTAAATTAAAAAATTAATAAATAGTAACAAGCAAAAATAATAACCTAATACCCTGTATAAAAAAGAAAAGTGCTCCTTGTGTCTCTGTAGCGCAATGGATAGCGCGTTCAACTTCTAATGCAAAAATCGTGGGTTCGAACTCCACCTAAGAAGGCCTAATTTCTGAGAAAGTGATTTCTTTTTACTACACTATTTTATTGGAATAATTAAATTTAATTAATGAATAAATCAAAACAAACAAACATAATAGTCCAGCACCATATAAAGAAAGGGAAATTGCAGGAAAAACGCTTTCTATTTTGCCATTTAATATTGTGATTCTGTCATATGTACTTATATATATATTTATGTTAATTGTAATTATAAAAAGTAACTAAAATAAAAAATTTCTTTGTTGATCTAAGTAGGAATTGACTTAATTTTTTTTATATTACTGGTTTTTGGAATTCCATTTGTTATTTTAAGTTAGTTATCAGAAGATATATCTCCATAATTTCGTTAACTCCATGTGCTTCCCAAAATTTTTTTAAACAATAAACTTACATTTTTCACGAAAAAAATTTTTAAAAAATTGACAAAATCAAAAAATTTGAATTTATAATTTCAAAAAAATTGTCATATTCATTTTTTTATCCAACATTTCGATCAGTAACCGGGCTTACAGTGTGACTACGTACGTTCGCATCCATGGATAAAATATCATTTGAAGGAGGGGGGGGGGGGGAGAAGAAACAAAAAGTGTCTTGCTCTTCCGGAGCTTTAACCTCTAATGTTTAATAGTTTTAGTGGATTTGATGACTTTATTCTTGACGCATTGGTTAATTAAAAATTATAGAAAAAAAAAAATAAAAAGAAATATTTTTTGGAAATACATTGAGAGAGAGAGAGTTACGAGGAAAAATTAATCAAGATGTGGTGCATAAAGAATCCCACAAAAAGTATTTCTCATATCCGGATGGTGTTCCAAAAAAATGAAACGTTTGACATATAGTAATCAAAACAAGCGCTGATATTGGCCGAAAAAGAGGAGTGGATCGAGACCAGCGCATATATGTAACGACATAGTTTTTTTTTAATGCAATGCAAGCGCCATCTGTTGCCCAAAATATTATTTATTTTTGTGAAATATCTCATGATTATTTTTTCAAACCTCAATTTAATCTGCAATTAATTTAGTTAATGAAATAATTATTGTATTATAAAATAAATATGATTGAAAAAGCCAAATATATTGGATTTTGTAACTTTCATTAAAATATCTACACTTTAGCTTTGCGCGAAGAAAAATTAAAAACATAAAATATTAGAAAAATAACCTAAATTCTTATATAAACATGTAATTTAATTCAACTAGATTTAAATTCTATTCTTTTTTCAAAAGAATTAAGTAATATGTCAACTTATCAAGTAGTTTTTTAAAAGTACCTTTAAGAATAACTTTCACAATATAATATAATGTACATGTATTAAATTGTATTTACAATACTATTTTTTCAACACACACATTACAATATATTGAAATCAAATATAATCACAGGATATAATATTTTAATTGCATATTTATGCCAATAGTTAAATGATTAAGCTGAAGTAATCTTGTTCGTAACAAATGCTATCAATAGTTTGCAAAATTATATGTCGAATTTAAAAAAAATTATTTTTAGTCATGTTTAATTAGAATAGTATTTTAATGTAGAACATACATTGGAAAATAACATATTAAAAAATTACGGGACATTATAAGTTTTTGTTTTATGCAAAATAAGCAGATTAAGTCTCTTTTATGTACATTCAATTTCAGTCTCCATTTAAGAAAACAATAAGTAAAAAAAATTTGATTACAGAAAATTAAAAAACAAATTAACTAATTAAAATAACAAGAAAGATAATAAAACAATTAATAAAAGTAAAGCAAAAAATAACAAGAAATGAAAGTAAAAATTTTCTAAAATGTAAATAAAATGAAATAAGAACTTCAGAAAAAATCATTCGAATAATACAGCAATACAAAATAGTAGGATACAATTATTTTAGTTTCCATATTACATAACAGATGTAACAACTATCATTGTATTAAAAAAACTATCTGGGTCATATAGCGCTGTCTCGATCCACTCCTCGAAAAAGTGGCCTTGGCTCTGTGACACTGCAGAAAGTCATCCTCTCCTGATAGCTTTCCTCTCTCCTCCTCTAGCAAAATCATCCTCTCTTTAACGACTTCTGAGATATAACTGGTGTTATTGTACTTAGCAATGTTTTTGTTTTTGCATTTGAAAAATATATTCCTGTATATAGGATCATTTCCTGAACAATTTTAATGTTGTAAACGAATCAATTAGTTAACTAAGTACTAAATTAGAGTAAATAAAACATTTACAGAACACATTTTTTATTGTTATGGGGATTCGAGGATTAAGCACGTTTTTCAGTAATAACCCAAAGTTATCAAAGAGTTATAAGTTGCATGATACTTCAGTAATAATTGATGGTAATAATTTAATCTATACGTTGCATCTTTCACGCAATATTGACTGCATGTATGGTGGTGATTATTATAAGTAAGTGTTAAAATATTTATAATTTTATGTTATGTTTTTAATGTTATCTTTACAGCTTTCGAATTTAGGTGCATGGATTTTTTTTCCTTCGATTCTACAAAAATTCGTGAGTAAATCAGCAAAAAAATGTTTAATTATCATTGCAGATTCATATGTACCATTCAGTTGATAATATAAAGAACTTTCTAATTAAAAAACCGGAAAACCCTTGGAGAAAAGTGTTTAAATTCGATAGAAAGACTTTTCAATTTGGCGGCTTTTTTGAGCGATTTTGCGCAAGATTCTGGTGACCCTTGGTGAAGTTTGCAAATTTTTCAGACAATCGCTTTCAAATTTTTGAAGTGTTTGAATGGAGTCGTTCGCAGATAGCATAGTAACAAATTCCAACCAGAATAATATTCGAAATTCAAATTTCAGTGCTTTTGAAAGAATTATTGGACTTTATGAGAGATTTTAATATTATGAGAAGAATATCTTTCCTATAAAACAAAAGCTTACTTTTTGTCAGAATTTAAATCTGATGAAAAATAAGCATTTAAGATCACTAAGGAAAGATTCAATACCTATTCATTCACATGGCTGTTTTTACTCATCCTGTGTCATTGCAATCAGAAAGTTTTTTTATAGAATTGAGTTTCACATTATATAGTTGAGTTTTATTTGTAATCAAGGGTCCTGTGTCCCCCTTCATGATAATTCTCTCCAAGATCTCAAACAAAAATTAACATATTATTGCAAATGTATTAGTGACATTATATTGAAATGAAGTACATGGTTGCCATTTCAGCACATATTACTTATGCAAAATCAAGATTGCTAACTTGGTTAGTCATTTTGAATTTTGGTATTGTTGCATATTGTACCCTCGAAAGGAATGAAATCATAATTGGTTTTTTGAAAAACTTATTTGTTAACAGTAAAATCTAGATCAGACCTAATTTGTTTTATTCGAGCCAGCTGTTCTTCCTCACTGACCTTCTAATGCAAGGCTTATTCATTCCTTATTTGCAGTATATTCATCAATTAAATCCTTTATCTCAGTCAAAATACATGTCATTTTTGCAAACTGAACATTCAATGTTATTCAGAATCAAAGTTTTTGCAATTCATCCTTGCATCACAGGTATTTTCTCCCAGTGTTCCAAAAATCATTTTAAAAAAAATAAGGTAAACTATACTTTTTAGGCACTGGCAATAAATTGCTAAATGCTTACTATCAGTTCTATATACACAATATCACTTACTATTTCATATAATTAATTCTTCATGTAATTTTTAGTTATAATTCAATACAATTACTAATGACTAATGGTAAGTAGCTTTCATATATGAATATTTTATGTTGTAATCAAAAGAATTTGTTAGGTGAGATTTTCATCCCACAAACTGAAAAGTTCTGAAATCAATTATAATACTAATATTTTCCCTATGAAAATTTTTCCAAATTTTTACTTATTTTTCATGGGTTTAATCATAAAAAATATTTGATAATACAAAAGTAATTTCATTCATCTTATTTTTATAATTTTTTCCTTAAGAAATTAATTGAAGGCAATAAACAGACTTCACTTACAAATATTAACTAATTTAATTATGAATTTATTATATATATATA
>BMAO01025523.1:0-23196 GCA_019973975.1 Trichonephila clavata | reverse complement strand
TAAAAAAACCGCTAAAAATATTCAAAAATTTCATAAATTCTTACATATAACAAAGAACTTCGTCCAAACACTACAGAATTTTTTATGCTGTGGAGGGGAACTGCATAAAAAAGTCGCGATTAGAAAACATGCCAATTATTTACGAAATTTATGAGAAACTAATTCCACAAAAAATAAATAATTAGATTGCACATGGAAACATTTTTAAAGCATTTTGTTTATTTTTGTATACATAGCGAAGTTTGCGAAATGCACATACATAATTCATTGCTGCTCCTCGTTCTCCAAATCCCTCATCTTCCTGTGATGAAAAAGTTCAAAATCGCTTTCGTAACTTGAAAATACAATTTCAATTGATTTATTTTTACACTATAAAGTAAGAGATAAGTTTTTGCGAGAAGTTTGGTTGGTCAAAATGAAACAAAAATGTCTTAAATTGCACAGAAAATACATACATACCTTTTTCTTCTTTTATCTAATTTTGTAGCATTTACATCAATTTTCTCACAAATTCTGTATCAATCTTTGAAGAATTTTAAGCTTTGATGCATTACCCACATCAAAGTTGTCCATAAAACATCAGAAATATAGAGTGAAAATTTATCGATATGGTTTTGGTATGAATTTGTGATTACATTTGGGAATACATTATTATACGACATTTCGAAAATTTTCATTACGGGTTTTAATGTTCACATTCAAACACAGTTTTTAAAAGTTTTAAAATTCAAAAGTTGCTCTGAACTGAACAAATAATTTCTAAAACAACTCAAAATAAAACTGTGTTTATTTTTAATCATGAAATTTATGTATTTTTATGTATATAATAATCTTCGCAAACAATGACATAGGACATCACATGTCAGCTATGTTTATATACCTTTCATTGAGAAACTTTTGAATACTAAAGCTTTAAAATTTGTCTGTACAATAAAGAAACATTTATATTTACACTGAAGTGACATTTTTCACATATATTGTTTAGTTTTCTCAAAAACAAACTTTTACCCAACTTCCCTGAATTTATTCAATGTTGTCACTTTTTCACATATGCGCTTTAGCTAAATTGTTTCCTAATATTTCAAAACTCCAGTATGCACAAATATACATAAGCAATATATAATGTACACTCGCAGTGTATCCACTCAGTAAATTTAGAAAGTTTTCATTTCAAAAGCAGAATTTTAAAATATAATTTTTATGAAACAGTTATTTTTGTATGCAAACTTACCTCATCAAAACTCATGTCCTCTATGTTTGCCAATTTTTTAAAAAAATAAATTTTAATTTTTTTTCTTTTATTTCTCTTTGGAGTGAAAAGAAACGCATCTTATATTTTCACTAGACTATCCATATCGAAACATTTCATTTCATTGACAGCTTATTTAAAGCTCATCGGGTTCTAATTTTCATTATCTATGCATTTTTTAAAAATTTTGTTGTATTACTCCTTAAAAGAATAAACACCACCATAAACATAAAGCAAAAGTGGCTCAATGCATATATTTTTTCTTCAATGAAGAAAAGTCAAAATTTTTAAAATTTTGTTGTATTACTCCTTAAAAGAATAAACACCACCATAAACATAAAGCAAAAGTGGCTCAATGCATATATTTTTTCTTCAATGAAGAAAACTCACATTCAAATTGAGAACATTCCTTTATTTGCTTATGATTTATTTACATTATTATTGTTCGATTAGCAAATACTTTCATTAAATTCTACGAAAGTATCCAAACTACACTCCAAAAACAGATAAACAGACTTAGCAGGTATACTTGCAATGGGGATGCTGTTAATTGCATTTGAATAAATAGAATCTTTGAGGCTTTCAAAGTGCTTCCCAGGTTTAAAGAATCAGTGTTTACTTTTTATTCTCAAATTAGGCGTGGCATGCTAACTGATTATTTTTTTCAAAATCATTTTGACATACTAATTTAAAAAATAGCAAATATGTGATATCCTCAATGGAAAAATCATTAATTCGAGATTTTAGAATTATCAAAATCTCAAAATCTATAATCTGTAGATTTTTAACCTACTGACTTATCTTAATGCATATTATCACTCCTATTCCGTTTAAGAAAATACATGCAGTAACTAATCCTTACATGAAGTTTCAGATTAATTACAAAATCCATCAAACTACAAAATATTGGTTCAGTACAGTGTTTGAATATCCATATATAGTACATATTTTTTTATTTTTTTCGGAGAGCCATAGATCAGCGGTTCTTAAACTTTCGATTGCCGCTCTTAATGTATCAGCCTGACATCCCGAATTCCCAAGATTTTGAACATCTCTTCTTGGCGATAAATGGCATCTCCAATAAGGCGATGAATGGCGTTTTTTAACAATTTTTCTTTTATATTGCTTAACATAGCATAAATTTATTTGCCATGTCACTTGGCAGAGAAATTGAAGTAATATGCGTGGGAAGTTTTTCACCAATCACAGTGTTTACTGCTATCTTTGGTGAGGGCATTATTAATTTGTCACCAATAATATGAAGTTTTCCAGTTTTTGGAATGAGCTGAGAAACTTCAAATGATGCCCTCACGAATATTCATTGTTGAAAAATCCCTTTGAAGCCTTTTTTTACCATGTATTTGCTTCTCGGTGGTTGTTGCTCTTTAATTTTTAAGGAAACAAAACTTTTAAAATGCTATTTATGCTTAGAAATAAGATGTCCCTGCAGTTTTGACGGTTTTA
The DNA here is from genome assembly GCA_019973975.1 of Trichonephila clavata. Taxonomy (NCBI): domain Eukaryota; kingdom Metazoa; phylum Arthropoda; class Arachnida; order Araneae; family Nephilidae; genus Trichonephila; species Trichonephila clavata. The sequence goes on along the minus strand of BMAO01025523.1, from coordinate 20,483 downwards.
TAGCTTCATTTGATAAAATCTCTCAGCATAGCAAGCAGTATTGTTGTAGTTCTTCATCTGCTGAACTCTTACACTTCAGACCAAAAGAAAAATATTTTTTGCTAAAAAGTAGAAGCTTTTTCTTTCTACTTGAAATAGTTAGACATTGCTTTGAAAAAATATCATTGTGTTCAGCATTTTTGCTTTTCAAATTATGCCAGTGACTAATATGCAATACATTTAAAAATTTTGAAAAGTAATAATCAAAACCGAATAAATTATGAAACTAAAAGGGGAGAAAATATTAGAGCTGACTAAAAAATCGTTAGTAAATCAAATCGGTTAACTAAACATAAAATGACTTACCTCAAAAGATGAAAAAGAAAAGTTCATATTACAACAGATAGATAGACAAAAAGTAATACAAAGAAGTAAAAAAAAATCAGTCAATTTCTACTTAGGTTAAAAAAAATTTTAGTTACTTTTTATTAAATAGTTATGTAATTAATATAAATATGTATATATGTACATATATAACAGAATCACAGTATTATGTGACAAAATAGAAATCAATTTTCAATTTTCCTCTTTATATATGGTGCTGGGCTATTTTGTTCATTGTGACTATTTATCCATTAATTAAATTTAACTATTCTAATAAAATAGTATAATAAAAAGGAAACACATTCTCAGAAATTATTCCGTTCCAGATAGGATTCGATCCCACAACCTTTGGATAAGCAATCCCTCGCCCTACGGGTACACAACGAGCAGATTTCCTTTCTTTAAATGGTATTGGACTATTATTTTGTTTGTTGCTATTTATTCATTATTTAAATTTAATAATTGAATTGATATTTGAAAAAACTATATTAACATCAAGTGTTATCCACTAGAAGTTTTAAAAAGTTGTATTTGTATACAATTTGTATACACAGTTGTATATACAATTTAAAAAAAATTGTGAATTGTAAAAATGAAAAACATAGTGATTTTCGTTCCCTGGATAATCACGTAAACATTTTGGAGCGGAAATCATCTTGAGCTAATGAAGGTAAACAGAGAAACAAATTTCTCCACCTGGAATTTCATTGTATAAAAAAAAGGAATTATAGTAACATCATTGCTTATATTAACATCATTGCATACTGAGTGAGTTTGCAAAAGCAGAAATTACGCTAGGGCTTGGGCTAAGCTTTTTTCTGAAAGCTTTTCATACGGTTTTTCAATTTAAATGAAGTATTCGAAACATTGAGATGACTGAGGAAAGTTAAAACGAATCATTTCGAATGTATAATATAAGATCATTCACAGCATCACGTCTCGATTTTATATATAAACAATATTTCAAACTATACTAGCTGCCTAAGGTTCCCTAGTGGTCGGCTTTGTGTGACATTGTCTTTTGTGATATTGACTTACGGTTGAACAGAGATAGATGATAAATATAAATGGAGAAATCATACAGCAAATGCAACAGTTTCCCTGTCGACTGGTATTTTCTTTTACCCTAGCAATTAGGTTTAAAATTGAGGAATATTTGCACTTGGACGGTAATGACGTGTGCTATTAATATCTACTCATCAGGGATAGTCTTTTTAGTTTTAGTAGCGCCGGAAACATAAGAATTAGGTTAATCAGTGATGGGATCAGGTGCTTTTTACGTTTGGGTGACAATTTCATCTGACTAATTATTACGCATGCAAACACATCAGAAAAAATTGAAAATGACGTGAAACACCCTTACAATATCATCGTAAAGTGCCGATTTGTAGGAAATTAAGTTCCCTCTTGAGGATATATCAAACTGGTTTTCCAATATCTTACAATGATATTTCAGGAATAATAATTCTGCCATATTAATAAGTGGGCAGACATAAAGCCACATGTGCTTCAGTATTGAGTGATATTATTTATGCTCATTTTGATTATACTATTATCCCAAATAGGCACACCCATCCTTGCCCAGTGCACCAAGGTTCTTTTCCTCATATGTATCTATTTAAAATTTGTGCCTTGGGTATTTGAATCCAAATTACCAATATAGTAACCGTCGATGTGTTCTAGCCCAGTGAAGATATTCAGTCGCAGGGATTAGACGATAAAGTATCCGAATCTAAATCAATTTGAACAACTGCCGGATACTGTAGCGAGACGCTTGGCAAAGCGTCACCAGCCGGTGACAATAATTCCGGAGCTTAGATTAGAGGAATGGGTAGTAATATATCAACAGCGTGCTGAAAACGCAATTCATGATATGGGAAGACGATATAATTCCTGCCCAGAAGAAGATCGTACTTTTTATTAAAGCTGGATTTTTTTTTCTTTTTTGATAGCTGATTTTTCACCTGGACATTTTGACTTTCTGTTCAATTGTGCTGGCAGCCAATTTTTTTAAAAATAAAATTCCATTTTATGATTTGGATATCGTTTTGGGAAGGTAGTCATTTTTTTCTCAAGTTCTTACAACTTAAAAAACACGTTATATTTGTTCATGTCCATTTAAAACATTTTTCACGAGTTACTTTAAAAAAAGAACACTCATTTTTAAATTTTTGCATACTAGTGCATTATTTGAAACAAGTGCATATAATGTATTTTTTTAAATTTATGGTAACAGTGTATTATTTGAAATAATTAAAAATAGCGCCCCTGAAAATAAAAAAGTTATTTAATAGACAACCGACTCAGGCAGCATGTTATATTTCTTATATCGGAAACAAAAATTCATGTCCTAGTAGAAATTCTTTAGATTAAAATTTAATACATATATATAAGCTTCAATTAAAGACACATTGTATATATATGTATATATTTTTTACGAAAAGTATAGAGATAAAAATCATTAATGTTTTCCCCATCATTTAGTGTAATGTATTAGCAAATACTAATAAAATCTATTAGCAAAAGTAAAGAAGAATTAAAAAAAAATAGTTGATGGCTTGAACTGTGGGACTTATACAAATTGGTGACTTATTTTTTTTAATTTAGAGTTTTTGTAAATAATTAAAATAAAAACTTATTTTTTCGGTTATGTACTTATTTGCCAATTTCTAAAATTTAAAAAAAAATTCGAAAATAAAAAAAATTCCATACATTTTCAAAGAAAATGATTCTAATAGAAAACTAGTTTTTAAAATAATTTTTGCTTATTTTTTCGTGAAAAATAATAGGTTATGATACGGTAAATGTTTATGATGTATAATACTTTTAACATCATATTGTTTTTGAATAAAGAACTTTCTTTATATACATCTGCATGCGCAAACACACTCACCCCCATATATATATATATATATGCAATTGTTTGTAATGTTAATAAATAAGACGAATAAACGAAGTATATTTAATAAAATGTTTTTAAATCAATACGCGTTTCAAATTTATACTTTTCTTATACTTAAAAAAAACTTATTATAAAGTAAATTCTAGTTTCAGTTTCAAAAACATATTTTCAATAACTACGTGAATTATGTGAATGGGAAATAATTTTTTTTTTTTTACTTTACAACAATATATGAATGAAATTCTTTATACTTCAAGATAAGTTTTATAATACTACGACAACAATGGCAAAAAATCAATTGTATTTTCTTATGTAAAAATAGAAACTAAAGACAATGCACGAACACAATACAAATATTTGCATTTGCTTATTGTACAAGATCCGCACCAAATACGAATCTCTTTTCTGCCTTTTAATTTAAATCTACATAACAAATGCTCCAAGCAACCAAAACAATCTTCTTATCCTTGAGATTATTGAGGTTATAAATCAAAGCTAGAAATCTATTCACTCGTTTTAATTTCAAAAGAGTTCGGAATAATAGAGAATTCTGCGCTGGCAACCAGTATCAACCTTCGAGGGTGAACAATAGTTCTTGATTAAGCTCTTACACTTTAGCTCTGACTTTTAATGAAGCGTTTTCAGTTACGCCTTGCATGAGGGATATTTCTTCGAGAAAGGAAAATAGTTTGTATTTAGCTGATGAGAAGTGAACAATGTTATTCCTTAAATAATGCAAAATGATGATAATTCCCTTCCAAAGTATTTCTCTTAAAGCCTTCATTTTATGCCAAAAGTCATATTGGAAAATAAGTAATTGGTTGTTGTAACCATAACATTGTAACATAGTAAATGGGGATATAGGAAATAAATATATTCTATCATTGTGCAATTTAGTAAAATAATTTTTTTTTGTAAATAAACCCGACAAAAGTTTTATTTATACGAACAGCAAAAACTTCTAAAATGGATATTCTTCATTCAAGTGTGTATTAGAATATACGTTTAACTTTAATGTATAGTATTATTCAAATAATTTAAACTGCAAATGATAGGCAAAATATTGGGAAACATACTAAAGAAAAGCTAAGAAGAAGCTATTAATTAAATTTTAAATTTGATTTAGACGTCACAGCTCTCTTTATCTAACAATACGATATATCGCTATTAAATAAAGAGACAGATGCTATGAAACATTTATTTTATTTTGATTTCATGCATATGTATTTATTATCATTCTCAATAAGCACCTTTCCTTTGTTCCCACAATGCTGAATGAGATTTGTCCATTGTTTAAAACAGTACTGGAAGACTCCTTGAGTCAATTCCTATAGGACACGCGTTGCCTTCTTTTCCACAACTTCAACGGACTCAAATCATGCTCATTTTAATCCAAATTTTCTTTTAGGAAACTGATAAAAGCTGTATGACACAATTTCCAACGCACAAAGAGGATGGTCTAGTACTAAGTTGTTGTACTTGGCAAGAAACCTCTTGACAGTCAATATGGAATGAGCCAGCTCATTGTCTTAGAGGAGAACCCATGACTTGTCCTTTTACAATTCGTGTCCTATCTTCCTTATTTTTTCACGAGGTTCAGCAAGAATATGGAAGTAGTAATGCTGATTAATAGTTTGACTTCCAGGAAACCGGTGAAAGTACACAATCTCATGAATATTGGAAAAAACAATCATAGTTGATATAATTTGCTCATTTGAACGTTTTTGACTCTTTGTGTAAATGAGCTCTTCCAGTTCATGGATTGGTAATTCATTTCAGAAGAATAAGTAAAAACCTACAATTCATCACATGTTATTGTCCTTTTCAATAAGTTTGGGTCATTTTCAATGACATTCAAAGTGTCAGTGCAAACATTTCTGAGAGGTTCTTGTTTAAAGGTGAGAATTGTAGATATCATTTTCACACACACCTTCTGCAGGATAAATTACAATGTAAAATTTATATATCGATTCTATTTCAAATCCTACAGTCTCATCAGTCGCACGAATACATAACCAACTGTAAGATCGAACCAGATCACGGATTTTTGCAATGCTGTCAACCGTGTTTGACGCTGGAAAGGCGATCTAGAATGAATCATCTTCAGTGTCGTTTTGGGGATTTTGAAAACGCATAAATCATTGCAAAACACCTGTATGCAATAAAAATTCATTGTCATACACTTATTTCAATAAATTATAAGTTTCAGTTGTGGAATTTCCATGTGTTATTTCACAACATTTTGTTGCTCTATTGTTACAATCATCGTTTTCCCTCTCCATCAGTAGTGCAAGGACTTCTAAGTAGTATTAAGGATATTTGCGCCAGGGTGGCACGCGCCATGTTGGAAAAAAGCATTGGGAAGCGCAAACCCGAGTCCAGATGTTTATCGTTGCTGAAGAACACCATTCTGAGCATGACAGATAGATCAGTCTCATTTCCAGAAAGTGCAGCTGTTTTCAACGTGATTAAACATATTCGTGCTTTTTTTCTGTTTATTTGTACGTTTTTGTGCTCAAGATGTACTACTGGATATACATATATGATGCTGGACAACATTGTACTTGACTTTTTCCATGAATATTATACTGTTTTTCAGATAAGAAACATCTCGAATTTTATTTACTAGGTAGCACTGATAGCAGTAGGGCATGTGTAGCTTTGTGTAACGCATATCAATTTTCCTAAACCTAGACTTTTATGATTGCAACTCTTCTCGTTCATAATATATTGAAGTGATCACGGACTTTACCATGCGCACTATTTGTAATCTTAGTGCTAATATTTATTGCATGTAGAAAATATGTATACAATAGTTTAGTTTCATTTGAACTTTAATTTAACCTGTAACGGAAAAAAAATCATTGACAACTGCTTTCAGATGTACTTAAACCTTATTTGCATAGTAAGATTAAAAACAAATTAATTATCAACATTCACAGTAGAAAACAAAAACAATTTAGAACGTAAAAAAAATCAGAAGTAATTCCTTTTAATAAAAGCTAAGGTGAACAAAGTTTTTCATAAAACTACTTATCTCGAAAACCGTTCTTGTAAAGTTTCAGGAAAAAAATAATAATTGTAAATGTCTACAAATATAGAGATCGGTAAAAAAAACATGTCATAATATATATGAGATTAACCGCTATTATTGCACGTATGAGCACTTTTATAAAAAGAACAGCAGACAAAATCGTAGAGTTAATATAGAAATCTTAAAAGTGCTTTCCCTCTCTGCTTTCTTTCTCCGAGGTTTCTGCTTTGCTTTAAACTGAATCACTGTAATGAACAGGATACGAGAGGTTTAAAGTGCTCGCTATTTAAAATTCATAGAATTTTACTCGCTTCAGTGAAGAAAAATATTGTTGTGTTTTTTGTGGATGAATTATTCAAAGTGTTGACGTTGTATCTTACCCATTAGAAAAGAGCAAACTGATTGACACACGGATACCTTCTAAATGACTAGAAGGGTAGTATGTATGTATCATATTCAAGCATTTGCTTAGAATTTTTTTGCTTTAACATGTTGAAGCTCAAATCGAATGAAATCATTTTTGGAGTGAATATTATAATAACTATGAAAAGAGAGAACAAAAAATGAGATACTGTTTCAAAAGAATGGGAAGAGGGCAAAATTCAATTAAGACACATAAATGAAACAGTCACTTATATTTTGATTAGGTAAAGTATTAAAGGGACTTGTTAAATAAATGTGGATGTATTTCGTTGAAGCATTACTATGTTTTTGTCACATGTTTACGAATTTCAATAAAAATTAATTAATGAAGTACTTGAATTCATAGCATGTAATTAAGAAGATTCGCTCGTTTGTGTAGCTTACAATATTTCCTGGTATTGCATATATATACTCTTGCTATTGAACACAATTATAAAAACTGCTCATCTGTTATATTAAAATCTATTTAGTTTAACTATTTGCTGAATCCAACATTCTTTGCTATTAAATTCAAAGTAAGACTTGAACCCTGTACCGGGTTCTCACTAGATTTCTCTTAACTGATCTCCGGGATTAGTTTACCACGTTATTTGATATGCGAACCCTGCTTTGGGAAAGAACAATGATGAGTGCAAAAACAGGCAATACCTTTTAAATAGAATTGTTGTAAATGAAGGTAAAAAGGAAGGACAAAGGAAGATAGAGGACATATAAGAGAATGGATATACGAGGGACTAAAGTTTGCGTATTTGTAGTACAACTAAGATGAAAGTATTCCCACTTAAAAAGAATAAAAGCACTGGAGTCGAATTTTGGTATTTTTGTATTGTTTAGAGATAAATTACAAGATAAATAAGTGTTATTATAATTTCTTAGTTAGTAAAATCGTGTTTTAAGTCACTACATTGAATAAATAAGTTTAAAATTTTAAATTTTTATATACTTTATTAAAATAATGAATCTGGACCATCACAGCCTCTAAATTATTTGTTAGACAGTGTATACGTGCGTGTTTGCTTTAAGAGTGTAAACTTGGGATTGATGCTACTTAAATTGTAAAAGAGAATTATACAGAGAATAAAAAAACATTTACAAAGAAGAGAGGAATGAGATGTTTTAAATGTGTTTTTTCTTACATGGACGATTCATATGAAGATAGTATTGAAACATGAAGACCTAGAGTCTAAATATTGATGAAATAGGAAAAAAATTTAGTCCAATTATAATTTGTCGTGTTAAGCTGCTTCCCGAGTCTCCAAAGTAAGTGGAAAAACAACACGGAAGTATGTACTCAAAGTTAAAAATCATTGAATTTAGTTAAATGAATACCAAGGATATTAAATTCCAATAGCAAATTGCATCGTTTTACAACCATACGTCTCGCAAATATTTTCACGATTAAAATTGAATAAATCATAGATAAAATTTAAAAAAATTAAAAAATACGTTTTATAATTAGCCTTATCGCAGTTATCAATTATATTGATCAATTTTAAGCATTAAACGATGCGTTGAAACAAAAAAAGGCTGGTAAATTTTATTATATTTCGTTAAACAGTAACCCCTGCAAAGTAAGACTACTCTTGCCGATTTACTTTAAGTATTAAATCTCCAATATTTTGAAAGGTTACTTTAAACTCAACATTAGTAAGATATTAAAAAACCTACAGGTAAAATAAAATATTCATCAAAAGAATAATTAAGAATAATTTTTAATTTAAAGCAAGTAATATTCTGATTCAGGGGGAAAAATTCATCATCTACTTAAGTTACCTTTATTTCGAAACTTCAAAAAACCATTATACGATTTGAATATTTCTAAAACATTTTTATACAATTCTTAACGAGTATGTTTTGTAACCGTTTTATATATTTAAAGTTATAATGATTCATTCACTTCGTATGAAAAAATACTCTGTACTTAATTTTATATTATTAATTACAATATTACAACCTTGAATGTCTCATTTTCTTAAAATTATCATTAATTTGAGATTTTTTAAATTTTCTGAATTTTGTAAATTTTGACATTAGTATTGACAAAAATTTAGCATTAATAATAAACAGGGGGTCCCAAATTCATAGTGCTAACTTTAAAGATAGGTGCATGGCATTGTAACATTTATTGTATGAGAATGTATGGACGCAAGTGACGCGGTCAATATCAAATACGAAATAATAGACAAAGTGTTTATTGAAATGTCGCTGAAAAAGGAAATATTTACAATAACTGGCCAAACTTGTGTCTACCTATAGTGACATGCTTGACAGCGTCGATGGAGCAATTGAAGTACACGATTAAGGATGTCTGGTATTTCACGCACAATTGCAATACTTTCGAATATTCGAGCAACGAAATCCTCATCTGAGTCAGATGTAGTCACATAAACAAGGTTCATGATATGACCGTAAAAAAGCTATTAATGTTTGGTAATTCGGGAGATCGGAGTGGCCAGGAAACTAGTCCACCAGGTGCCTCAAGTGGGGCTTTCAGGTAAGTGCATCAGTGCTGACGTGGGCTGGTGCGCCATCAAGTAGCAATTGTGGTTACGAATGTCGACAGCAGAATCCTACAGCACTTCTGTTTTTATCTGTTCCAGAAAAGTAAGATACCATTCGCCATTAAAAAACGTCGGTAGTAAGTATGTGCCAATCAAAAAGTTGCTTACAATACCAGCCCACACATTTACACAGAATCATTGGTAATATGCATGTGGTTGCGATGCATGTGGGTTTTCAGTTGCCCACACATGGGAAATGTGTGCATTAAAAACCCCATTCACATGCATACGTCGCCTCGTTTGTAAATAGCACATGAGCTATGGAGTCCGGGTGCAGCGAACATTGCACCGCACACTGCCAGAAGTGCAGACGAAGAGGATAGTCTGCGTATTCAAAGCTTGAAATGGTTGAAAATGGAAGGGATTTAAGCGATTTTTGTTTAACATTACAAGTGGTTCGATGACTCATACTTACGCGAAGAGCAACAGCTCTTGTACTTAACTGGGGTTTATTAGACACAACGTTCACACACACACACACACAAAATGATTTCTTCCAGGTTTGAGCTGCGTACAGCTCTTTGTCGACCAACACCATATCTGGTGACGTAGGACGAACCTTTTTTTCCGAAATTGTCAATGTAATCACAGAAAATTCCTGTGACACAACATTCGTCGATCATTCATACCGCAGCTCTTCCTTTATCATTTGCACGGCCGTATATTCAATGCATGTCTGCTTTTTCGGCATACGTAAAGTCTCCCATTTAGACGTCAGCACAATTGCAAATAGCGCTTTCACCTACTGAAATGCATCAAGTTGAATGGTGGCTAGACATCAAGTACCGCTTACTGACAACGCTACTAACTCATAATTCTATTGATATTTTCTGTTATTTTCTCTGTTTGCGGCCCACTGCGTCACTTGTGCCCGTAGATTCCTACTCAATATATGATTGTTACAATGCGCTTTATCTACCCTTAAAATTTGTACCATGAATTTGGGACCACCCGTTATAGTAACAGGTCAAATTTAATGTTATATTTGAGAGTTGTTATGAAATTAATTGAAATTAAATGTGTAATTTTCTTATAGAAATAAAATAATTAGAAAATATGTAACTCCAGAAAAAAACTTTATTAAAACAATAAAAGTACAAGCAAAATACGGAAAAAGAATAATGGGTCTAAAAGGAATATTTTTCAATTTTTCTTTAGCTCCATTTTTTGTATAAGCTCCTAAATAAGCTTCTAATTAATTCATTATGTGTTAATATTCCGCTCATATTAATTTATTTCTAAGATCAACCTAACTTAGGTAAGAACGCTTAGTTTTTGTTTTTCAGTAACATTTGCTCACTCTTGTACGCTAGATAATATACAAATAGAAAAAAAAATAAGAAATACCAAAGTGAAAATGGTAGGGGAAAAATAAGAACACTTAGAACGTTTCACTGAAGCAAAAAATAAGCAATTTAGAAGGAAGTTTTCTTTCCGTTTTCATTCTAGACGTCTTCAAATCTGTCGCTTGGAAACTTGTGCCACGTATAACATGAGAAGAATTTTTTTCTCCAGTGAATGGCCGTTCAAAAGTTAAATACTGCGTGAAAAAAACGGGTGAAAATCGGAACTAATAAAGCGTTGTAGTTGAAAAATTCAGCAAAATATTACTCGTCATAATTCAAAATCTTCGATCTGGTTTCCACCGTCTTTTCATATATGATTGGGCAGAGTTCAAATACCCCATCAATAAAAAAAATCATAATTTCAAAATTCCTGAAATAGAAATATTGATCTCTGTAACAGATATACAATCTTTAAGCTACTTTATTTCTCAGATTTACAAATTATGTTATTATTCTTTTTTTTTAAATAAAAATATCGTAAAATTCATAGATTATGATACGTTAAAAATGTTTTTCCTCTTGCAACAATAATGTACAAAGAATAAAGTTTATAAGGAAAATTTGACATCTATATATTAAATATGAGAATAAAAATACATATTTTTGAAAATGGAAAAAAGTGCATTTAAATAAAGGATAATTATTAATGTCTTCTTTTGAATATTTAAATAAATGTAGGGAAATATTTCATTTATTTTAAATAAAATTACTAAGTAAATAATAATAATGTCATCTGCGTTTGACAGAAAGTTTAATCAAATGTGTTCAGTTTAATTAGCCGATTATTAAACTTATAAAAGTGATAGATGAATAGTAATGTGAATATGAGTTGTAAATTCTATATTATTTACATATAAATCCCTCAGTCTTGGAAAATTTAGATACTGTTCGCTAGACAACATAAAGCATATTCTTTCCGCAAAGTTTGTGGACTAAGGAAATTACAGCCAAAGCGTTAATTGCAAAGTCAGAATTGCTTAGATCCAAAAATTTATTAAAATTATTTCATTCAAAACTCTACATTGAAAAGCATTACATTATAAAATTATTAACTGTCAAAATTTAAATAATGAAAAAGTTACGTTTTATGCTGAAAAATAACAAGTATTCAAATGTAAAATAAATATAAAATAAGTTTTCTTTGTTTGCTTAACTTGCTTTTAGCATTTGGGAAACAGAAAGAATTTAATATAAATTAGTTTAAATACACGAACATGATTTGTGAATAATTTACAATTCTAAGAAATTGCTTACACAAGGTAGCTTTTAATACATTTTAGGAAGAATTCGTATCGAAATTATATACGTATATGGATAGATAGATACATCTAAATAAATAGGTAGTCGGATATGTAGATATAAAATATACATCTTTCTTTATAAGTAATTTAGTGGCTGTCTGAGTGGGGTCCTGTCAGTTGCTACTCTTGGGCAATCGTTCTGTGTATTTTTTAATAAATAGACTACTTAGCAAACAAATTAGATTTCCTTTCCCATTACACAGATTATTTAACTATTTTAAGTAAAAACAGTAGATTTAAACCAAGACAGAGAGAAAGAGTATATTACATTTTACCAACCGATTTTAAACCAAAATCGAATATTTTATGATAATGATATATATGCATACCTTATAATTAAAATATATTTTTGAAATGATAACTTGCATAGGCATTTAGAAATTGTGTTTACTTCAAAATAATGATATTTCAGCTACCCAAAAATTAGACATTGAATAAATAATACGAAAAAGTTTTCTTTTATTAATTGAGAATCATGGTTATCTCATAAACTTAAGAACATGCACAATACGTCTTGACACTTCACTTACATATTATTCAATAAATTTAGGTAATCCAAAGTAGATAAAAATAATTCCTTGAATAAAGATAAAAATAAGTTTCAGATATACATATATATATGCTATAAAATATGTCTATCATGATTTTATGAAAAAATGATTCTCATAAGATTTCATTGCATATTTTAAAACTTGCAGAGTTCTTTTATGAAAAAAAAGTTTCTGAAATAGAATTCTGTCCTCTCCAATGTTTTCAATGTTTTTATAGAAATATATGTGTATTATTTATTTTACCTTCTCCGTTAACAATTTATACACCCACACACAAATATATATAAATTTCCTATGTATGTGTGGACATATATATATATTACTTTGCCAAAACATAATTTACTTTCTTTACATAGGAATATTGAAAAATGTACTTATTTCTCTATAAAAATACCACACCAATACTTTATCCAAGTATTGAATATTAAGGTATCCTTAATTTCGCAGAAAACAAAGGAACGTGCATAATATACATGAATCATTTTAATTACGTTTGCGTAATTTTCCATATCTTTGAGAATAAACACAAATCTGCCTTTTTTTAGTAACCTTTTCCCCCTACTTTTAGTTCCGGTCACAAAATTTCTGATAAGCACTCGCATGCACTACTTCTTCAGGAGTATATTTTTAGAATGTGGAACTCGTTTTTATCTACTGCTATATTTTATGGCCATGTGACTACATTTAATTCCAAATTTCAATTTAGAGTACACAATTTTCAAATTTTTGTCTTTAAAATCTTATAAATGTGCACCCAATACTCCTGAAATGAGATATTAATGTTTACGTGCATATATATAGCTTGAGATTAACTGGATTCTTAACAGTATTTGAAAATAAAGAATATGATGATATCATTAAAACTTAACAACTTTTTATTCCATCTAACAAATCTTATATTGTTATCGTATTATTCATCAGGTCGTAATTGAAGCAAATGGAATATCTATCTCGAAATAATGATAATAATTAATATTCCCTTAAATTGTATTCGGAATAAGGACAAGCTGACTTTAATTTCAAATATTCACTCTATGGAACAGCTCTTAAATCACGAGTCTTAGTTTGACTCTCCAGCTAAAGGAAAATATCTGCCAAATCACTATTGCGATTCTACTCTAAACCAGGGATGGTAACCTATGGCACGCGTGCCACATGTGAAACGCGCTACCATTCTCAGTGGTACTCTGCACTACTCTACAAATGTGCTAGTTTTTAAGTGGATGCAATATAATAAATTTATATAGACCTTGTTTACAAACATCATCAGAATTATTGATATTTACGAAAAAATTTGAAAGATACTCTAAAGATAAATTTACAGCTAGTTTGTAAATTTTTGGATGCCATTGCTGAAAAGATTTAATTGTTTAAAAGGAGAAAATATTGAACACTGTTTTCCGAATGTTTTTATTACATATCTAAAAAAAGCTTTCCTCATCTGAAAAAAATAATTCGAGTATGCAAATAAATTTTTTTAACAACTGAAGTCAGATCTCAGCTCAGAATCATCAAATTAAAATCTCAAAACTATACCCCTGATTTTGCGATACCAAAGCAGAGCGGTGCAAGCACTAGATAAGCAATAAAATACTTATTTATCTTTTTTATCTAACTATAATGAAGAGATACACTTCTATTTTTTGTTGTCTATTTCTTATTATGAATATGCTTAAAATTACATAATATATGTTCAATTTTAATTATTTTATTTTTGTTTAAGAAATAGACTAACTCTTCATGTATTGTCATGATAATCGAATTTCTTCAAAATACCCTACAGTGTGTCACGTTGAATCATATTTGTAGATTGGTTAGGCAGCCACAGCTAAAAGTTTGCCGATCTCTACTCTAAGACTCATCTTCCAATTTCTCTGTCAACGTCCACGATTCATGTTCATTACTCCTTATATCCTAGCAGTCTTAATTTATGCTAGTCACTGTTCCTTCATAACTAGAATTTTTTTTTAAATCAAAACCATTCAAACAATTTACAAAAAGGTTCCCTCGATGTTAGTTTAAAAACGCGTTGAAAACTCATTACAAGTTGCTTCAAATAACATACTTAATGCAAAAAACAAAACAAAAAATTAAAAAATAATTAAAGTTTCTAAAATGCAGAAATAGAAATTTAAAATTTTGATAGAGAATGACAATTTAGATTCTAACTTTTGTGCTACGCAGACATATTCTTTTTTGCTATTTTTCTTGGGAAAGAAAAAATATAATTTGTGAGTGTCGTTTCCATAAAATGAAAATAAAACATTTTGAAAATATTTTTCTTTATTTTTTTTTATTTAAAAAGAGCCCAAAATATTTTGTTTTTATACGTTTGAGATGAAAATTCTAATTTTAATTACAGTTTTTCTCTTCTTTACTTGTATTTTAAAGTTTGGTCTGCACTTTCCAAGTCTGCAATATTCAAGCTATTTGTAATTTTCTCAGAATTTAATGTTTATTATTATGATAATGTGTAAAAAAGGAGTGCATTTTGATATAATCTTCCATCATTAAAGTTGAAAAATTCGTAAAAGAAAAGTGTACCGAAAGTGAAGTACACACTTAGAAAAAAATAAATTTTCTTGTGGCTATGTTATTCACGTAATGGAAATGTGTAATGTATAGAATAAATATGAATAAATAATCCATTTCATATTTTAAAAAATAGTAAGTTTAAAAACATTTGCATTACATTAAATCTGCTACCTAACTCTTTCTTTAACTTTAATTAAATCAGTTTGAAATTTAAGCGAAAAACTATGGTTACATATAAACTTTGTTACATCTATATTTTTTTACACACACACACACACACATATATATATATATATATGTATATATATACAGACGAAACTATTGTTCAGAAAGTTGTAAAATTCTGTGTACGACATAAAAAAGGGATGGGAATTTGTTAGAGCGAATAAAAAAAATTAGTTCAAAATTTCGCCACTAGAAGGCGCTTTTGAATGAAGGCCACATTTATTACCGGTTTTCTATTTGTATTTTATCGCTTTTTTATCCATAGGACAAGGTAACACAATAACTGATACTTGTTAAAAAACATAATCTATAAAATGAACTGCAAACTTCTTCGATGCCTAATTTTCAAAGGATTTACACGAAGGAAGACGAAAATATGCCAATTTTTTTCCACGTCACACAGCAACTGCTATAAAAGCAATAAACGTTTATGGGTGATTAGTTTATTTTCAGTGTGTTCGGTATTGCTAATCAGGATGTCATTACGTTTACCATATCGAGCGTTGTTAGTAAAGTTATTCTATCAAAACGATAATTCCGCAATAGTTGCTCTACGTAAATTTCGGTCTTTAAAGGGATGCGAAAAGGTCGATTGACTGCTAAAAATCTTCGATTAATGGTAACCAAATTTGAAGAAACAGGATCGTTGAATGTTCGTTCTGGAAGACGAATAAAACCTGTTTCTGCGGAAGCAATAGAGAAAGTTGCACTTCAGGTGGAAGAGGACAAAGCATCCAACGTGCAGGCTAGTACAAGTGTTTGCCGTGTGGCAGATTTATTGGATCTGCCTCGTTCAACTTTCCAGAAGATCATGCAAAACATCATCGTTACTATCCATATAGGCTTCAACTTGTGCAGGAATTGCTTCCACATGATTTCGAGACTTGTCATCTGTTCTCACTGCAGTTTCTTGCTCGTTTGGAAGTTGATCCAGAATGGCCTTGGAATATCCTCTGGACAGACGAAGCACACTTTCATTTGGACGGTTCGGTGAATACTCACAACTGCCGAATTTGGGAAACAGACAATCCGTTTTCCCCCTTACAAGATCCGCTGCACTCCCCAAAAGTAACGGTGTGGTGTGGGCTTTCCGCTTCTTTTATTCTTGGCCCGTATATTTTGGAGGAATTAGGTGCTGGAGGTCCAGTAACAGGTTCTATCACTGGACAGCGATATGCATCGTTATTACGGAATAAAATTATTCCGGATCGTCATGCACGTCAGTGCCTTTCACGCATAATTATTCTGCAAGATGGAGCTCCTCCACACATTACAGGTTGTGTGTTAAGGACGTTCTCAAACATCACTTCACAGAAGAACGTGTGATCAGCCGCCAATTTCGTGATTTGTGGCCTCCCTGATCGCCTGACCTCAATTCATGCGATGTTTGGATTTGGGGCCATTTAAAACAGCTGATAAGTTGTGATCAACCAAGAACTTTACCTGATCTCAAAGACAGTGTTTCACGACATGTTCTTAACATTTCCCAGAACACTGCGGTCAACGGTGGAACATGCTATCTTACGATTTCCAATAGTAGAAGAAAATGATGGTCATTATGTTGAGAATTTATTGTTGTTACAAAATTTGTAAACTGTGATAAATTTATGCCAAGTATTAATGTATGCTAAATATGATCTCCATTAAAAACGCCTTCTAGTGGCTTAATTTTGAAATAATTTTTTTTATTCGCTCAAACAAATTTCCCTGCCTTCTTTATGTCGGACACAGAATTTTACAACTTTCTGAACAATAGTTTCGTCTGTACACAATTTTGAAATAGGGTCGTTCAGTTATGGACACCCGGTATATATAATACACACTGATACACGCACATAACTCATTTTATTTTCATAATTGTGAGTTAGAAAGTGTTCTTTATACAAAAAAGTGTGCTGTCTCTTAGTTAAAAATATTGCAATTTATTTTTATCGATGTAAATACTTTTACATAAAAAGCAATTTATTTCTTAATAAGGCTTAAGAATAAAATTGATATTACAAATACCTCATTATATTTTATTATAATGGAAATAGATGATGCTTCGTGTTGTTGATGTTATTGTTAATGTGTGTGTGTTCTTATAAATTCCCTTGTTATATGTATATAGATAATAGTACCAAATCTAAGTTATGGAATAAAATTTCCTTATTTTTTAAAATTTTCAATAATATATGGATTGAATTCGTTGTTGATCGTTTCCAAATATTTAATAATTTCTGTTAAGTTAAATGTATATTTCTTTGAGATATATTCATAGTTAAAAGCGTTCAACATTGGATTCCATTAATGTGTATTCTTTTACTAACATAATTAGTTGCAAAAAATTTATCCATTTTTTTTAAAATTTGCATTTACATTTTTCTGATGTGTCAACTAGAAAGACAGACATATATATGTGGGATTTGAAGAGGGAAAGGAAGTATCACTCTTTTTCTTCTTTCCCGCCGGCCGAAATGATTCACACTCAAGCTTTTCTTTTTATTCAAGGATTATTTATTTTTTCATATCCGTTCGAAGCGCCTGTAGTGCGAGCCGCTGATTGGCTGTCTTTTTTTTTTTATTATGCAATTGTATGATTTCGAAATGAAATAGTTTAGTCAGTCTGTGTTCTGGCTCACGGCATGTAGCCGACGGCTGTGTTTTTTAGCTTTTTAAATGAATGCAAATTGTCCCCTAGATGTTAAAACCGAATAAAATGTTTTTGTTAAACATTTTGAGAAGTTATTTCTCATGAACTCTCACAGATTGGGGGTTCGGCCGGGATCGAATTTTAGGGAAATCCCCGCAGATTAGTTTGTCGGCTCTGATATTTTTGCGTGAGGAAAAAACAGCCAACTGTCTCTCGGCTTTTAGGAAGCCGTTACGATTTTGTTCCGGGCTCCAGTTTTGCGGATTCCAGTATTGTTCCGGGCTCCAGTTTTGCGGATTCCAGTATTGTTCCGGGCTCCAGTTTTGCGGATTCCAGTATTGTTCCGGTCTCCAGTTTTGCGGATTCTAGTTGTGTTCCGGGCTCCAGTGTTGCGGATTCCAGCTTCGTTCGGGTTCCAGTGTTCCGGATTCCAGTTTCGTTTCGGGCTTCCATTCTCGCTCCGGCCCTGCAGTTTCCTCGTCTGGTTTTTTGTCCGGCACCGTTTCGCTTTTGTGCGTGTTCATCTATAGTCCTGCCTAGTGGACTCAAAAAGTTCAGTGATCTTGCTGTATTGCGTCAGTGACAGTCTCGTGTTTCGTCAGTGACAATCTCGTGTTTCGTTTTCACCAGTGTCCGGTGTATATTTCAAGAGTGGACTACCTGAAGAGTCAAGATAAGTACTGTTTTGATTTTCACCAAATTTTGATTTATGGTGCTATGCTTTTTTAGTTGTGAAAAGTGAATAATTTCAAATCGTTAACTTGATCAGTATTGTTGTTTCGATTATTGATATTTTTATTTGATCAATTTTAGAATAGATTTGGTAATAGTATTGATGTTTTTGAAAGTATTACATTACAGTGTTATATATTTTGTGATAATATGATATAATTCTTTTCATGCAAGTTTCGGTTGAATTTGATCAATTTTAGTATAGATTTAGTAATTTTATTGATATTTTTGTTTTTTTTAAAAGTATTACAGTACTGTGTAATGTTTTGTGCTAATAGGATTTAATTCCTCTTTAAGTGAGTTCAGTTATTCTTAATCATTGTGTGTGTTAAGAAATGCTTAGAATGCTAATTTCAGGTTATTTGATAACAGAAAAAGGTACATTTTCTTTCTTTTAAAAAACGAAAGTAGATTTTATTTCTTTGAAAACGAAAGTAGATTTTCTTTTTTTTTAAAACCGAAACTAGGTCCACAGTTGTGATTTAAAAATAGTGTTTATGAATAAATTATGATTTATCTTGTCAAATAAGAATGAAAAATCTTATAGTAAGTGTTAGCTGTTGGTATAGTACCAGAGTTGAGTAAATCTTGTGATCCACACTGTTTGATAGTGCAGTACTAGGTAAGCATTGTGACTATTGTGTTGGTACTACATTGCACGTGCATATTGTTGAGAAGTGAACATAATCATATTACGTATAACATATTTGTGATTATTATCTCTTTAACGAGGTATGAGCCATATAAATTCTAATTGTGTTTGAAAGGATAAAATTCACTGACTTGTGCATGAAGTCATTGCCTAACGCGCGGTCTAAATTTAACCTTGTTTTTTTAAATCTTAAAAGTTGTTAGGGTGTAATTAAAAAGATTATAAACACCAGTGGTGTGCATAACAGTGCATAGTTCTTGTTTGTTATGGTAGATATTATTTTTCAATATAAAGGTAGTGTCTTTGAATGTTAGTATTGGATTTCTTTTTGTTTTTTCCAATTATAAAAGTCAGTATTGATAATTTTTAGAAGCTAATTATTACTAGTGCCTCATTAAGTACCGAACTCTTTCGTAATGGCATTTTTAGCGAAAGGTAAAAAGGCGGAATCTGGTGAACGTCTGTGAAGAACTCGGTGAAAATGTTCCACCGAACAGCAGAGTTCCCGACATTAAGCACATAATTCTTGAAAGTAAGATTTTAACGAAGAGGCAGTCCGAATTATGTTGGATAGAATAATCGGAGAAAGACTTGAAGAAGCAGAAGCTGAGCGTCAGCAACTTGAACATGAAGCTGAGCGGCAAACGACTTGAACGTGAGCTGAGCAGCAACGACTTGAACGCTGAAGCTTGACGGCTGAGCAGCGGCAAATTGAATTACAACGTTTAGAGATCCGACTTTTAGAATTGCAGGCAGCCCCAGCAGCCACGACGCCCCCTGGAGAACTGAGGAGGTTCATCATAAGATCCCTTTGGCACAAATCACGCCTAAGTTTGATGAGAAGAAAGATGAGATGAGTCTTTTTTTCGTCAACTTTGAGAGGCGAGCTAGATGGCCAGAGTACCAAGAGAAGAATGGGTAGTTTACCTACTCCTGTGATGCCTCCGGAGATCTCTAACATGTTGGCGAGGGAGACAGCTGAAAACGCGAATAACTACGACTATGTTAAGGAGCTGGTTTTGAAAAGTACAAGTTGTCTGCAGAAAAACTTAAAACTCTATTTTACAGACATCAAAAGGACCCTGAAAAGACTTGGCGTAGTTTCGCCCACGAATTAAGTTGCTACTTTAGGAATGGATTTCTACTCTAGAGATAACACTTTTGAAGGCTTAGTAAACCTACTTATTGCTGAGCGAATAAAGGCAAAAGCTCCTGAGGATATTAAA